>CANNZV010003453.1:0-62940 GCA_947561585.1 Caprella mutica
GTGAAACTTCTCCAGGAATACTCGATAGAGGATGTATTATATTTTGGATTCTTGGTGGTTCTCTTCTAGGTCATATGAAGGTCTTAGGAAGTCTACTTATTACTTAAACTGTTTCCAAATATGTTATTTCTGCTTTGACAGAAATTAATGTGAGGGTTATGAAATTAGTGTAAGAGTTAGCTATTTCCTATTGATCGAAGCTCTAAAATAAAATTAGAGTCGGCCCACAGACGATTTGATGACCTATATAATTGGAAACAATAAGAGGAGATGTGTCTTAGAGGTGGAGTTTGAAATGGTCTCAGGGTAAATAACCGAGACTCCCCATGGAAATGTGTTCACTGCTTAAGGTAAACCCCCTTGTGTTTACCAGTTACAGGGTAAACATCTCAACCTTCAATGTTAGACCCATTGTGTAAATTAAACTATTCCTTATGGAGGTAATTGATTATTAAATTATAGACAAATGTTAACGTAGGATTTATTAATTGAACCATGGATAACTATAGAACCGTTAAAATAGTTATCTATGATTGAACCTTTTTATGTTCACGTATATTAAAACCCACCTAATTTAATTTAGATGTGAGTTTTATTGCCCTTGTGAATTGGTACGATAATGAATTTTATGCTAATTAATGAAGTGAAGAATTTGATTATTTATTTAACAAATAAGGTAAACAATAAATTAAACCAAATTGATTATCTGTCCCATGATGGATCTTAACCAACTAAGTTAAATGATCGTTTGGCATTAATCAATTACCAGGCTAACAAATAAATGAAAAAATCTAATTGTTAAAATAATTTGCAAATATTTTAATAATTAGATACTTAACAAGAAAAGAAAAGAAGAGAGAAAGACTTCAACACACAAATATTCTATGAGTCATTTGCGAGATATCTTTAGGAGCATTTGCATTGTTAATTACAGTTGATAACATGTTATTCTACAGTTGACACTCACTCCTGTTCATAGTGGTAGGTGGTAACATGTGATATGTGTATCATTTAATGATAAATAGCACCCCTTATAATTACTCCATGTAATAACTTTAATAGCGAGGAATCAGTGTGGATAATCAAGACTTCCTCATCTACTTTAGCATAATTAAACTCATGGGAATCTATCGGAAGCTGTCTGTGGTTGGTAGATGGATGAAGAGAAGGACTGGTAATGAGAACAAAACTGTTGTAATTTGAATTGTGGTTAGCCTGAGTTTCCTTTTTTTCATTTTAATTGTTTACCTACAAATTAATTGTTTACCTACATTTTAATTGTTTACCTACAAATTAATTGTTTACCTACATTTTAATTTTTTACCTACATTTTATTTGTTTACCTACATTTTAATTGTTTACCTACATTTTATTCGTTTACCTACATTTTATTTGTTTACCTACATTTTAATTGTTTACCTACATTCATATTGTTTACCTACAAATTAATTGTTTACCTATAGTTCCAGGTGTTTTCGTTTTTCCACTACAGCCTTCGGACAGGTGACAATTTATATGGAGTAGTTGTTTCGTTCGTGATCATTGCAATAGAATTGTGTATATTTGACAGAGCCATCGTAATGTTATTACTACATAATATCCAATGTCAATAAGTCATCTGTATTACCATTTCTAGCCACTCACTACCAAACAGTAATCATGAGTGTTACCTATAGGTGCAATATTAATAATTCCCACAGATGTTGAGTGTTTAAAGATTTAATGCCTCACCAGTCACGCCTCAATATTTTCTGTGACAAATGTTAGCCAGAGACCTGCTCCTCGTGTTCTAATCTGGTGCTTAAGGAGGATCTTCCTAATGACATCTAACTCCTCCCAATCTCCTCCGGGGGATTGGTGGGATCGAATTTAAGATATTTTGGATAGAATGTCATGTTATTCACTTCAGCATTTAAATTATCGGTGACTATTATAAATAGATGATTTTAATGCTCGAAATTATAATCCAATAACTACTCGGACACTCAAAATGGCTAACAGCATTCGAAAAGTGGGAATAACTTAGAGCAGGATATGATAATCAGAAAATTCTTACCACCATATATGTTCATGACCTATGTATACATATACACATTACGTTCACTTTCCGAGTACGTTCCTCTACTGTAACATCGAATTTTAAGTGAGATAATTTATTATTCTTTTTGACTTTTGTATAGATTTGTGTCTCAACTTTTCGTTTTCTTGACTAAGACTTACTATAAAATTGACTCTCACTGTTCTATCTCCAATAATCTGTAACAAATGTCCATGAACTGAAACAGTGCCAAGATGTTAGTTCTACTTCCACTCCTTGAATTCCAATCAATTGCAAATCATTCTCACGGAATGAACATTGCCAATCATTCTCACGGAAAGAACATTGCCAATATCTCCTTTCTGTCGCTGCAGCTTGCAATTCATTCTCTAGAAGTAGCCATTACGCAATGATGGCCATGACGGGGGTATAGATTAGCTATATTATGCACCATCACCCATCACTTAGTTACCTCTCTAACTATAGTTCGTCATTAACATTTCGTGAGAATTATTGCAGTCTTGGCTATAAATCTGATTGTCAGACCAATGAAAAATAGTGCACCGTTTGTAGAGGCTAGTAACATTTGTTCAACTTTGAAGGTGTTTAGCTTTTCTTCTATATAATTATTTACATATTTAATTGGCATTCAAATATTCCAATTTATGTGATGCTATGGCTGGATGAATTATTATGCTTCTATATCTTCACTCATTTTCTATATCTTTATTTTAGAGTATATAGTGATACTTTATACTCCAAAAACTGTACCCATCTAAATGTGAATTTAACATATTCAGGTTTGTAACTACAGCGACACATTAGTATTTTTAGGCACAGTGCTTTTATTTCACACAAAATTTTATTTCAGTGTATATTATACTGCAATGCATATTAAATGAAGTAATTTACATCTTTCATATATAAAAAAGATATGGGAATTATTCGATAGAGTTACAATGTATGGTTAAAAAAACTGAATAGGTAACTTAAGGAATTGATTTTGAAATTGATCAATAAATTATTGAGATAATTCAAATTTTTTCTGAATTCATATCATTTGACTGTTTCTGAATTTAAACATCACAAACAAGTTGACATAAGAGAGTAGGTCATGAACATACATCAGCTTTACACAATTTGCTGCATCTTTTGGTGCCTATTCCTGGTTGTGTCTGTTGCATTCATTATTCAGATGCGTGTGAAAGGTACAATTAGGATACTGTAAAGGGAAGAGGTGTAATGACAGACTGTGGCTAATGGCAGGGAATTAGAAGTGCCTACCAGAGGATATAATTGAGTCCCTCTGTCCAATCATATAGAGAAGTAGAAAAGTAATTAGACACTGAATTTCATCTGCATCTTCATATGTTCCCTTCATTTCATTTGGCTGGAATTGTTTTCTTTTTTGAATGTTCAGAAGTGAATTTGGTCTTTTATGTGTCGTATTTTTCAGAGTTTCTACTCCTACTTTACAAGGAAAAAGTCATTTGGAGTCAAAGAGAGAAAATTATTGTGTAATTTGTCTGAAAATTAATAGAACAATTTTCAGACCTCTGCCAGTTGGAAACTGAGATATTTATCTGAGTGATTAGTGTAGTGTTATGTCTAATGCTTGCTTTATTTCTGGGCTATATCTGCACTAATTTTGGGCAATTTCTGCTCTATTTTTGTGTGCTAACAATGAGAAAAAATATATCATTGCTACATTTATTTATTTCCCCTTACAGCTATGCAGAAATGTAGGCATACCATACCCATCGTCAAATAGAATTAAAAATAGATTGAAATTCAGAGCAGGATGACTGTAAAAGATTATTGCATCCTGAGCATCCTAAGGATGGTCAAAACTAAAGTTGAAGAACACGAACAAAGGATTCTTTTCACAAAATGACAAAATGGAAAGTTTTCAGATCCATTCATACATTATTATTAACAATTATTAAACAGATTAGTTTTATAAATTTTTAAATCAAAAATCTTTGACCTATTAAGTCATTTCATTCATCATTCCACATTTGCTTCATTATAGGATACTGTTGCAGGCTGCACACACAGTGCTAACAGTGTTAATTCCCTCCTTTCTTGCCAATGGAAGTCTGGGTGAGAAGTTAAGACTTCAGGCAGGATATTGCGTGAGTGAGCAAGGAAAAGAATGGGTCTGGGAAAGAGATTCGAAATAATTAACTACCCCTTTGATGAGAATTTATCCGGAGAATTTGAATCATTATTTCGATACATTCTTTACAAATAAAAAATATGTCGATATGAATAGTTTTATAATGCTTTATTTTAGATTAGAAAAGCTTATAATTTAAAAAAAAATGATTTTGACAGCTATTGAAATTGTATACTTAGTGTTTTAAATCTCTGTTTAATTTTTAAAATTGTATGGAAATTGAAAAAAAATAATATAAATTTTCTTTCATTTATCCTCCGTTCGTCTTCCTCTAACAAATATATTGTATATTTTTTTCTCTATGATTGATTATTTTCTTTGCAATTTCATTTACTTGGAATGCTGGTAATGAAGATATTAAATTCCTTTCATTTTTGAATGAATGACTGATTGTATAATTGAAAGATTGCTGAGCTTGATTTTTTAAACAATTCATGATAAAATAAATGAACACTTTATATATATTAGCAAAGGAAATGAATATATTTTATTCTTCCATTCATGACACTGTATTCATCTTTAAGATTCACTTTCAATTTTAAAATTGATTTCTATAAAATTGAAACATATATACTTTTACAATCTTTTTTACCTAAAGTTAAACTGTGATTTTCTGAGTTTTATTTGATACCTATTTAATTTTTCAATAAACACGTTCCTTACGTTTTATAATACTTTTCTTTTAACGGAGAAACTATCGCATTTTTCTCTAAATTATTCTAGTAGCGTGCAACATTATAGCAATAAATTCTGAAATTGTATTTTCATTGCCAATAACAGAATTACGTTAATACGATGAATTGTATTATAATATTAATGAATTATTACAGTGAATGAATTTCATTCGTTTATTCATATAGCAATCAATTAAATTAATTAATTCTAAACTGTTCATTTAATTGGTCTCTCAATATCTCTCGTAGAGTGTTGAATATTCAGATATTAATTCATATAATCCTATCCATTGCTCACCACATTATGAATATTCAATTTATTAATTCCTTCACCCCAAAGTTATATTGATATCTTTGACAAATTGATCTGCAATACAAAGGAGATTATCCTGTAAATATTAAAGTAATTGAAATGTTCTTTGTAATTACCGTGGAGTTATTTGTTTCTTTCAGTTATTTGTTCATTTCAATTCAGAAGTTTGAGTTAGCTAAAACATCATTCACATTTCTGTTGAAATTTATATAATGTTTATTAGTTTTCAGATATAGTATTATAATTATTATTTATCATAATGCTACCTCTTCCAACTTATTAAATCTCTATACTCTGTATTTTTCTTCAGTAATTTTACAATAGGTCTTTTATTATATTGTCTATTACGTCATTATTCCTCTTTTAATTCTCTGTTTCTTATTATTTAACTAAAAGGTTCTTAACTTTCGATATCTTGAAAAATATCTTCCTAATTTCTGCAGCAGCTCACATTTTGCTGTCGGTATATAGTTTGCACAGAGCAAATAAAATGGCCCACTCCAGTACATTGAATATTTCTATAGTTTTTTATTGCTACAACTCCCTGAAAATATGCAATGAGTGAGTGAGAGAATTGAGTGAAGATATGCAATGAGTGAGTGAGAGAATTGAGTGAAGATATGCAATGAGTGAGTGAGAGAATTGAGTGAAGATATGCAATGAGTGAGTGAGAGATTTGAGTGAAGATATGCAATGTGTGAGTGAGAGAATTGAGTGAAGATATGCAATAAGTGAGTGAGAGAATTGAGTGAAGATATGCAATGAGTGAGTGAGAGAATTGAGTGAAGATATGCAATGTGTGAGTGAGAGAATTAAGTGAAGATATGCAATAAGTGAGTGAGAGAATTGAGTGAAGATATGCAATGAGTGAGTGAGAGAATTGAGTGAAGATATGCAATGAGTGAGTGAGAGAATTGAGTGAAGATATGCAATGAGTGAGTGAGAGAATTGAGTGAAGATATGCAATGAGTGAGTGAGAGAATTGAGTGAAGATATGCAATGAGTGAGTGAGAGAATTGAGTGAAAATATTGTGATTAGAAGGACATGCTTTGTAGTAGTGATGAGAAATAAACTCAGACTTTGGGTATTATAGTAACAGTATATTCACTATATTATCATAGTTACATTCACTATAACATTAGTTATATTCACTATAATATTTGTTATTTCCTCTTCATTATCATAGTTACATTCACTATATTATCATAGTTACATTCACTATAACATTATTTATATTTACTATAATATTTGTTATTTCCACTTCATTATCATAGTTACATTCACTATATAGTAATAGTTACATCCCCTGTATCCTCATAGTTACATATACTACAGTATATATAACAATAGTAACTATACCTACTTCCCCCTATAAATTGTCTCAGAAGTTCATCTAATGGTTAACTCTAGTAAAAACTAACATGGGAATTGTTTACGGGGATACTGTTGGAACTTATCCAAAGATACTCTCTCTCCTTCTCTTAAATTTAAAAGGATATTTGACATATATTCGAAACATCATTGCTACTATTTTCTTTCTAGCCAATATAAATGAGTTTCAAACGCGGTCAATTTTATTAACAATATCACTCTGTATTAAGTAATGCAATTTTAAGTTAGAAAGTATTTGTACATATGTTTTATATTACAAACGTTATTGGCTATTTATACTTCCATTAACAATATTTGTTTATACATTATTAATGTTAATTTATTTAATAATAGTTAGGTACCTGCGGAGATTCGAGGAATTTCCGTAGAAGTATAAGTGATTCTTCATGAAAACTATATTACAGTAAAAATTAAAAAAAAAATCAATATACAAACTTTTTTATAATAGTCGCTTTTCACTTTTATAATTGAATAAATATTTATTAAATTGATATTTTTTAATAATTTTTTTATATATTTGTATTCAACATTCAAATATTTTCACCGTAATTAAATTAAAATGTTACAAGAGTAATTCCATTCAAAATATTTCCATTACAAACCACCACAAATTGCCCCGTTGTTTGTTGTTTCCTTATTGTTTCCATAGTCTGTTGTTTATCTCAGTTGTTGCAGTCTGTGAGCAATAAGGAAAGACTTGCTATTTCCTTTATTTTTCCTCAGAGACAATAAATTTAATCGTACTGAGGATATTAAAGGAATTATTTGCTGAGTAAATCCACTATGAAATTAGAGGCGATAATTTGATTTACTGAAACGAGGTCATTTCTGGAGGTTAATTTGGGAGAGAATGGGAAGGTAAATTACATTGAATTGAAAATCAGATCCTTAGTGAGTTTATTTGGAAATTATTAATGGATAAAATGCCAGTGATTTTCATCAGTATTTGATGTAATATTTAACTAATATTAACTCCAGGTTTTTTTTTTCAGTCGAACTATGAGTTTTTTCACCTCTGGTTTGGTGCATAATTTCCTTTAGAAATATATTCACTATTCATTTTAATTTCCAACCTCTTTTATCTCCATTTGTTGGTTTCTTCTCAGTTAATCTCTCTGTAAAAGCCCCTAAATTTTGTTCTACCACGCCAATGCTTACAACTTGGTGTTATTATGCAAATAGAACCATTTGCATAACTTTTATAACCAGGATAAATTGAACTTCTGACCACTTGAATAAATAAAGTGGATTTAGTAGCTGCAAAACATAACTAACTATTACGAAAATGTCCTGGAAGTTAATAAATATGATTTGCTAGTGACATGACCGAATTTGAAAATATGTGCATTATCTGTCAGTAAGTAGATATGTACTACTGACAGAACTAATCTCTCTGTCAGTACTGTCAGTAGACCTATTTGTCAGGGTAATAGGACGAAATGCCTGATGGACAAAATGCCTAACGGATAAAATGCCTAATGGACAAAATATATGAATGTAGAATATAAAAATTGTAGAAAATGACGTAAATTTTTGTTGGAAAGAGAATAAAAAATAAACTCCATATTTCAATACAAGGACCTAATAAAAAATATCGAAGTGATTAAGTAATGAAATGATTATTAATAAATAAAGAACAGCACACATTAAATTGTATTAAACTTTCTCATTGGACATCAAATTAAGCTATAAAAAACTTATGGAAAACCTAAGTAAATATAATATTCTTCTTCTCAGTAACAATTCATAAAGGATTGTATATTATTTTTTTCCAACAGAATTTCTAATATTAAGGTAGAGGAATGATAAAAATATCGACTATTTACTGTATGACCATGGGTAGTTAATTTCATATCAGCACTAACTTATATAAACATTGAAATTACCTAACTTGCTTTATAATTATAAAAACAACTATAAACATCACCATAGATTGAAGATTATTATAGCTAAATAACAAAATAATGAATATTTAAAATAATTATACATAAAATGATGATTATAGCTATTTAATAAAATACTAGATATTTATAAAATCAAAAGGGAAGAAGATGACTTAAGATATCTCATAAAGAAAATCAAAATAGAATCACATGTTTACACTAAGCACGCTGAGTTACAAATGTCGATAAACACTCACTGAGACAAAACTCTTTGTTTCCATTTAGTCTCACTTATTAGAAACTATAAATCATTGTCCTCTTTTCGCATACTGGAAATAAGTTTACAAGGCATTTTGTCCATTAGGCATTTTGTTCATTAGGCATTTTGTCCATTAGGCATTCTGTCCGTTAGGCATTTTGTCAGTTAGGCATTTTGTCCGCTCAGAGTACTGTCTGTAGGTGTGGGTATAAGTGGTTCTGATGGGCACCTTCCTATCGATTCACGCGGCATCAGATGGGTGGAGGGAGGGGCAATGATGGGTGGGGGAGGTGATTACAGAGGGAGAGAAGAAGGGGGAGGATAACAGCTGAGGGAGGGGAGGTGATTTCAGATGATTATCTCCGTTTCATTTTGTGGCTTCAAGAGAGAATTACCGACCAAAAGTGATTATAGAAGAGTACTCATGAATGCTGTGGTTAGATATTGCCTGGGTAGTCAATATCACCCACCATTAGCAGCATCTTATTATCTTTGTATTTCCATGTTTTAAAGTAGAGAAATAGAAGATTTATATCGTTGGGCCTTTATAACTATATTTATTCATAAGACTTTTTATCTTTTGATTGAAACTTTCAAATCTATAGTTTCATATGACTGTTTCTTTATTAGTTTAAGTCATCTTTATGTATTGCAGATGTTAACATCGATAGTTTAAAACATTAAGTATCACTAACATTACTAACATTGTAATTCAGTTCTTCTTTCTCATTAGCAGCAAATAAATGAAACTTGGAATGTTGTGCTTCAAATTTCCAAATGTGCAATAACCAAAGTTTGGTTAAAATCTCGCGATGAGCTCTCAGAGGCTTCAAGTTAGTCTTAGAAGTTAGGTATTGTTTGCAGCAAAGAGTAATGAAGTGCCTGGGAACAGATTATAAAATTACTGATGGATATGCAGTAGTGTGAGGAGCAGTTGAAACAATTAAACGGTTATTTGAGACTATATCAGACTGCAAACAGTTCTGTTATTGAGTAAAGACTGAATTACTCACATTCTCAGCTTATCTATCTTACTAAAGACATAATTACTGTTTTATATTAGATTAGTCTTTCTCGTCTTTCTCCATTATGATTATATCACATACCTACAAGTTATAATACTCATTATCATTGTCTTAGTTCTGAGTCTGTTTGTACGCAATTAATTTGTCTGTTCTAATGAGTAAGTTATTAGTGAGCTAACACAGACTGTTGAGTGTTAGTTATGATATTGTGAGATGAATTTGACGCAATGTTAAACTAATAAAGTGTTAGTATTCATTTTATCACTATTCATGTGTTCATTTGTTGCCTTTTTTTGAAAAATTTAAATGTACATTTAATTAATTCCAATGAGAATAATTTAATTAGTGAATATAAAGATTAAGAATTAGAATAGTTAGTGTCCTAGTCTACAATTTAATATTAATGTTTGTTTAAAATAATAGTAGTGAATTAGATTATAAAAATATGAATTGTAGTAGTTTGACTTTTCATTATATATTTGTAAATGAATAATCAGTAATCATAAAGATTAAATTAAAAGTTCCGGTCTTTTCATTCATGATCTCGTTGACCGGTCCATTCGCCGAAAACACATTCGCCGAAAACACTTTCGCCGCAAGACACATTCGCCGAAAACACATTCGCCGAAAAATATTATTTATTTAAAAGTCTACCCAATTTTAAATTCGTATATTTCAACAACTATTGAAGGTACAGTTAAATCAGATTTATTTCTAGGTTTTAAGAATATTCATATAACTATTCCTCTTATAAAATATTGACAATATATAGACAATATAGAGAAAAGACCCTAATAAATTTATTTAAAAACTTTTGTAATGGGACTAAGAACAAGCATTCATAAGGCATTAAAACCAGACAATTAATTACCGTTTAATTTATATTTAATAAAAAAATTGATCAATTGTAAATACTCATTTAACACAGGATGTTCAATAAACCTAAATTTTTGTAGTGAACCTTAGACTGCTAAGAAATTGTCATATTTTTGGCGAATGTGTCGTATGGCGAATGTGTTTTCGACGAATTGACCTAGAACCCATAATCTGAAGAAAAAGTAATTAGTTAATTGTAGTGAGACAAACCAGACAAAATGTTGCATTTTAAACAGCAACAGAAATGACTTTCTTCTGCTACAAAATGGAAGTAATTATATGACTATTTTCTGAGGGAGGCCTGACAGCTTCAAGTTTCTCCCCAATGAAAATAGTGTAATTTCTTCCTGAAAGGATTGTTGTGTTTCCTTCGCTTTAGACTGAGTAGAAGGAAGATAAAAAACATTATCTGAATAATTTACTATGCATTTCTGACAGAATTGGGAACACTTGTCTACTAGATTAAACTTCTTAGAATTGATTGATTGAATCAATTTCGAATTAATTTTTTCCCATTTTTGAGTTAATTTATTCATTTTCGAATTACTTTATTCACTTTTGCATTACTTTATTCATTTTTGAATTAATTTATTCATTTTTAAATTAATTTATTCATTTTTAAATTAATTTATTCATTTTTAAATTAATTTATTCATTTTTGAATTAATTTATTCATTTTTAAATTAATTTATTCATTTTTAAATTAATTTATTCATTTTTAAATTAATTTATTCATTTTTAAATTAATTTATTCATTTTTAAATTAATTTATTCATTTTTAAATTAATTTATTCATTTTTAAATTAATTTTTTCATTTTTAAATTAATTTATTCATTTTTAAATTAATTTATTCATTTTTAAATTAATTTATTCATTTCATTCAAAAGTAACTCTCAAATTATTGAATATAGAGGTTCAGACGTCTCATTGTACAACAGAGTTGAAGATTCACTGAGACAGGTTTGTACTTTTTATCTATAAGCTGATACAAAATATTAAATAGCTATCATCACTCGGTTGATATTGTTTTCTTTAGAATGTAAGAAATTTGATGTTGATTAGATGGTCTGTGATTTTAATCCCAATGACTTGCAGTTTGAGACAGCCATCACTTGAGAATGATGGAATTGATAGATTTCATAAGGAAAGGCACAGAATGTTGAATGCATGTTGTGTTTTTTCGATATTTAACTTTTCAGAAAATTAATTAATTTTTATTACATAAGGTTTTTTAATAACAGTTATGACTATCATAATCCCTCGTCACACAAAAAAGAAAAAAGACACTAATAGTATAATAGTTTCAAATTGGAAGTCTTTGAACCTGATTAGTGCCATAGTAATTTGATAACTGTTTATATTGTTATAGAGCCAATGTTGTATTTTATATTTAGCATTTCTAGTTATATTCTTTGTATTTATTTCCATCATCTCCATCTCCCTCTCCATCGACTTTTCTCAATTTTAATCTAATACTTTGCAATTTTAATCTAGGACTTTGCAATTTTAATCTACTACTTTGCAATTTTAATCTAGGACTTTTCAATTTTAATCTAGGACTTTTCAATTTTAATCTACTACTTTGCAATTTTAATCTAGGACTTTTCAATTTTAATCTAGGACTTTTCAATTTTAATCTACTACTTTGCAATTTTAATCTAGGACTTTTCAATTTTAATCTACTACTTTGCAATTTTAATCTAAGACTTTGCAATCATAATCTAAGACTTTGCAATTTTAATCTAAGACTTTGCAATTTTTTGCTGGCAATTAATCCTCTGGTTGAAGTTAGTAGATGACTGGTGCATCTCCAGGGGATTTATTTGCTGCTTTATAATGCATAGAAGGTATGAAGCAGTCTCAGCTGTGTAATCATTGTTATAGCCTTTATTTATATAGAGGAAATACACAGAGGAAACTATTAGCAAAGAGAAAAGGTGAAACTAGATATTGGGAAAGGATTGGGTCCTGTATTGGATTACTTTGAACTATTGGGACATTCACTAACAATTACTGTAAAATGTATGAACTACAATAATGTAATTATTCTGATAAAAAAGTGGAAAAAGTTAAATGTTTTTATATGATTTGTGTCTTTCTTTATCTTTTAAAATATATTTATGTGTACTGTCAATTATTATATGTACTGTATTATTTCAATGGATACATTTACTTACTGTGTATCATTATTAAAAAATATTAAAAGTGAATGATTGGTTTACTATGCAATTACTATATTATGCAATTTTTCCGTTAAATTAATTATTAATAATTACTTGAATCATTTAGAATATTAGATAATTATTAGATAAATCAATTTATTTATGAGTTCATTATTGCATTTCATTCATTAATGAAATGCAATAAAATTACCTATAATTTATTATACTACTGGCTGTAATATCATATTTATAGCCTTTTTAATATTTGGATATATTATATAGTTTCTATACATTGAAGTATATTTAATTCTTATTTAAATAATATACAATAAAATTCAATCTACATTGCACTTCATTTAACTCTATATAAGTATACTCCATTCATTCAATAATATATAACCGTACTAGTTTATTAGCTCTGATTAAATACAAGCTTTTTATTTTGGTAAGTGTTAAATATTTTTAAAACATAACCGATCTTATAAAAACATCATTATTATTATTCCTGTATGCTAATATAATCCATACATCAATTAAATAACTAAAGTGTTAATGGTAATAAAGATATCAGTCGCTATTATTTCTTTAGTGTGTTATATTGCTCATAAAAATGTATATACTATTTTCATAATTGTGGGAACTTAGAACTTCTATTAATTAACAAAAAACTTAGACTTTGAAGAAACACTCTCAATGCCAAATATAAATATTCGGAAAAATTACTGTATATTATAAATAAACCAGTAAAGATGTTCTATCAAATTTAAATTAAATCTTCTAAGCAATTGTGGCCATGCGTCTTCATCCATCAAGTTATTTAATGCACCAAAGTCGTTTAGTGTGACCATGTTATCTCTTTCTTTGACAGTACACAGTATCTCTTTCTCTGACAGTACACAGTATCTCTTTCTTTGACAGTACACAGTATCTCTTTCTTTGACAGTACACAGTATCTCTTTCTTTGACAGTACACAGTATCTCTTTCTTTGACAGTACACAGTATCTCTTTTTTTGACAGTACACAGTATCTCTTTCTTTGACAGTACACAGTATCTCTTTCCTTGACAGTACACAGTATCTCTTTTTTTGACAGTACACAGTATCTCTTTCTTTGACAGTACACAGTATCTCTTTTTTTGACAGTACACAGTATCTCTTTCTTTGACAGTACACAGTATCTCTTTCTCTGACAGTACACAGTATCTCTTTCTTTGACAGTACACAGTATCTCTTTCTTTGAAAGTACACAGTATCTCTTTCCTTGACAGTACACAGTATCTCTTTTTTTGACAGTACACAGTATCTCTTTCTTTGACAGTACACAGTATCTCTTTCTCTTACAGTACACAGTATCTCTTTCTTTGACAGTACACAGTATCTCTTTCCTTGACAGTACACAGTATCTCTTTCCTTGACAGTACACAGTATCTCTTTCCTTGACAGAAACCAGTATCTCTTTCTTTGACAGTACACAGTATCTCTTTCTTTGACAGTACACAGTATCTCTTTCCTTGACAGTACACAGTATCTCTTTCCTTGACAGTACACAGTATCTCTTTCTCTGACAGTACACAGTATCTCTTTCCTTGACAGTGCACAGTATCTCTTTCTTTGACAGTACACAGTATCTCTTTCTCTGACAGTACACAGTATCTCTTCCCTTGCAATGACTGTAAGCGTGTCCCTCATATATTATTAGTACAAAGCATCAACTTCAGTGACATGAATTCAGTACTACTTCTCTCATGCCACTTGACGTAATCTCTAACGACTGGAGTGAATCTTTGATGAATTGTGTCATTTAAATCATATCTTATTTCAAATGGTGTGACGAAACAGTCAAGAGATATCTAGCACTTGTTTATTAATGGAAGTAATGAATTAATGAGAGGGTCTCTGTTCAAAGACAGTTTCTATTCTACCATTTGGGAATGAACTCGTTCATGGAATATATCTATTTTGCAATTGCAATTAATTCCTATGCATGAATTATATTAAAATCAATCAAGGAATCTGTTTAGGTGTCGTCTAATATAGTTTGAAGGTGTCGTCAGAGTCAGAAATATAATCAAAGGTCTACTGGAATATAGATTTACGTACTCTAAGACTGTCATTTCTCTCTATCAAGTGTAGTAAATGCTCTGTATTTTAATGCATTGAGCTTTGGGATTTCTATTCTAGTTTAGCTCATAGTATTTCATTTACTTATATTTTATCATAATTATTGAATATTTTTTAATAAAATCTATGAAATTTCAAATAGAAAAATAATAATGGGTTTACAGTTTACTTGATATATAAGGTGGCAAAGTTACTCGAGGCAACATTGTTATAAAATTAGCAATATTGTTACAATGTTACCCCAATAAACTTTGCTACTCCAGATTATCTCTTTTTGAATTATTCGCTACAAGCGAGAAATAAAGTTTTTGAGTATTTTCAGGTATAATTTGAAATGTACACAATATCTATTTCCGATTCACAGACTCTTTTGCTGAACAATAGACTGAGAGATTGACGAAAAAGTACATTTTTTTGCTGAGTTTCCAGTGGTGCGGAACAATGGAACGAATTCGAAACTCTGTCGGGAAATTAAACTAGAACGTATTTGATTGTTAGAGTCTGCTTTGTTAGAGAAAGAATTGTGCGGCTTGTCAACCGTTAAACAAAACCATTTCAGATTTCCTATGAATGTGATTAAAATAACTCTTCCTCTCAGATTAATTAAATTCACACCATATCTGCATATAACAGAAAGAATGGTGCAGTTTGGTTAGATTTTAATAATATACAAATGAAATGTCACTCGCATTTATGAAAACCAAATGAATCATGAAATTAATTTGCGGTAGAAAAGGATAATTATATTCACTTCATTCTAACATTTATGTTTTCCTCACAAATAATAAAGTCGCGATTAAACAACTAATTTAGTGTGTAAAGAATTACGCGATAAATATTACTCTTTCAGCGATAGTTTCTACAGAACTCTTTCAGTTTATTTCAAATTGTTTGTTTTTCTTTTTTCAGATTTCCTTTGCGAAAATTGTTCAATTTCCACCTCGTGGGAGATTGCTCTAAAAAAATAGTTCCTGGTGACAATGGCAATTAGAACTGCACTCTAATGTAGAGCAGTGATTGTATGCTCTTAGTGACACTCTACTGTGTACATGGCTTAGGTAGATATTCTTTCGAATTGTGATACTATTTAATATGAATTTATTTGATCTAAAAATCTGAAGTTGATTTGAAAATTTAATGAATGATTTTTCCGTACAATCTTTGAAGAAAAATTTAATTCAATAATTAACACCACAATATATCGTAACTCGCTACACAATGTACACATATCTAATTAAAGGAGTATAATTAGTGTTCTGTTACTGAACCTCGGACACCATCAACTTCTTTATATTCATTTCTCTCATAAAGTTATATCAGGTAATATTATTTATTTGTCTTAAGTGAATTGATACTAAAATTATCTATCATTTGATTATTATCTGCCTATTGCTAAAGTTATCTGTCAATTGATTATTATCTGCTTATTAATTTTATCTGATAAAACTCTTTTTAATTCAATGAAATAATCAAATAAATTTCATTATAAATAAGCATGAAAAGCAAGGAAATAGATGTACGTATATTCATGACTCACAATAACAGGTTCATATCCTTTAATCGAAGATACTGACTAATATATCAGAGATTAATGTATTAAAGATTAAGGAGATTAATGTAATCATGACTCACGATAACAGGTTCATTTCCTTTAATTAGAGATGTCGATTAATGCATCAGAGATTAATTACTCTCAACTCAAAATATTAATCTCCGTTCAGAGAGATATGTTATCTAGAGTAACTAATTAGTTTTGAATTACCTGTGAGTATTGAGGAGAATTTGGTACGCTGTCGTTTAATTCTATCTATATCCTTATTGTGATCTGTACTGACATTGGAAGAGGTTATATTGAATTTATAGTCTTATCATGGTATGAATAATACACTCCTTCTTGGTGCACTATAATTATGTATGTAACTAAATTTAACATAATTTAGCATGGATGTCATATCAGTTGAATTGGGAAAAGTCAGTCAAAGTTCTGATGTTGCACTCGATTGTTTTATTATTCATATTTTGATAGAAAATTATCTTCTTGTTAATCAACCATCTATCGATAGTAATAACTTCACTTAGAGGTAAAGTGGTAAAAATAATTAATTAATTTTATTCACATTCATTTAATATGCCTCATAGTGAAATATCATGAAATCAATAAGATTATCATTTCTATGTTTCTATAAAAGCTAACCTCCATTACCAGCTGCAAAGAGTCCTATATCCTATTATACAAAGTAGGATTCAGACAGTTTCAGCTCTCAGTCACTGCAAGGCTGATCTCACTAGCGGTGGTTAATTCTTTGCCTGTGACCATCAACCAATTAACGGTTTGGTGAAATAAAAGTTAAAACAACTGATCAATGTCTGCAGTTTGGAGAGAATTATTGCACTGAGTAAAACGAAATAAAGAAGTGAATTGAACCTGTTTGAATACTCTTTTATTGTTGTTATCAACCAACAATTATAATGTAAATTATTCGTTATTATTGTGTCGTATATTCTGTTAAATTTAAGAATTAATTTCAGAGTTAAGAATTAAGAAAACTTGTTTTAATTAGAAATTGTAAAAATTTAGACGAAGGTATCGATGCTTTTGCTTTATTTAGTGATTATGAATAGAAGTAAAAGTATGATTAATAAACAGTGTTACCAATTCATCCAAAAAATATGATAGTCAAATTGCATACGACGTACCATCACTTAAATATAAATTTAGATCAGTAGGATTTAGTTTAGGATGCTCTGCGTAACAAAAGATCGGGCGAAACAGATTTATTCTAAAAATGAACGAGAATACTAATTAGTTTATATTCTCCACCAGAAAAGCTATACTTTGATAAACCATGTCTATATTTTTCAGTGGTTACCACAAGAAGTTTCAAGAGTCTCTACCAAAGGAATTAAGAAGACGGGGAAGAAAGAAATTGAAAGTATGTAGAACAAAGCTCTAGGAATATAATAAGCTGTTAAAGTTTTGAGTTGGTCAGACAGAATAAGTAAGTTGTTGTCGAGGTGAGGATTGGAGATGAAATCCTGTAAATAAAGTTTAAGTGCAAGGTTAGAGTCACAGGCACTAAATAAGTAGTTATGATTAGCACTAAAGTTTGGATGCTAATCAGTAAAAAGATCGTTAGTTACTAACTACCTACTATAATAATGGGAAGTAGAACTACTAATATAGTACTACTGTGATAATGTAACTAGTTCTAATGTCGTATTATCTACTATTAATGTAGCAAGCATTATATACTTTCTATGCGACATGAACGCCATCTGGTGCTTATAATATAATATGTAAGTTATATCTATTATCATATATCTACGATGAATAACCTAATATAATTTTTCTTTTATATTAAGCTGAAACACCTACATTAATTATTTTCATTTTTTTTCTATATAATTTAAGAATTCTTATTAGTTATAATTTCATAATTTGTGTAAATGAAGAGAAATATTCCTTAATTAAGTTCCTATTGAAACAGATAGGAATGATCAAAGTTATGGTTTATAATATTAAGTACAGGAGAGAGTCAATGTATACAATTCAACAGCTAGGTATTGATCAATCATAATTCTGTGATAAAATATTTCACGTATTTAATACTAAATATTTTCCATCATAACCACATTAATGTAGATGTCAACGGCATTACTACATTATTTGGTAATCCAAGTTATTATAATTCTCTCTCCAAACTATTACACTCTTCAAATGAAATATAATTCCCCTGAGGTCCATTTTCTTGCCATTCATTCTCCAGTTCTGTTTGGTTTAGCACTTGACTTTTCATCAAATCGACACTCGGTCTTTTGGGGTAAATTCTTTGAACTGATGGGCCTCTAAAGACTTCCACAGGACTTAATTTGCACGATAATTCAGGTCTGACGGATGGGGATAATTAGCTGCAAAGGAGGTGAATCAATTCCATGTCATTTTTGTGAATAGCAGAATAAATTAGTTACGACTTAACATCAATTAATAATTCAATTAAACAAACAAAACGAAAGTGAAGACTGTGGACAAATGCATAATAAATTTCAATTGATAAATTAACGTCTATTCTGTAATCTTATTTAGATTCGTGAGGTTCATTATTATTTTATTTAGAGTGTTTAACTAGAGGCTACATCATTAAAATAGTGTGTTCTAATTGTTTTTTACTTACCCTATAGCTATTGTATATTTTACTGGTGTAATCTAATAGAAAGTTCTCTCTGACACGATAGAGTAAAATAGAGAGTGTGACAATGTCAAGGAATAACATGTCATCGATGTAGAGAATTGAATTCCCTTATCGGAAATCGTACCAAGGACACAAGAGAACTTGATCTGTCCTGGAAATGTGAGTGTGCAAACTACACATGCGTAGTGTAGGATATAAAATACATACGTATTAGTTAGCGAGATTTAAAGCGTATCTTGTCAACAACATATTTTCCAGGAAAAACAGAACTGCTGGTTGTACATCTAAATAATGATATCGTTTGTGTTTATCAGTCATGTTTAAAACCGTTAGTAATCGGCATGGTTGCTATAGAAAATGCTTGATTACAATTGAGGTGACTGATTAATAGATTACACTTATTATATGAACCTTCTACAACAATTATTTGTAGTTCAAGAGAATTGAATATAAATGCTATACTGGTGTTTTGAATATAATAGCCTAAAAATAATGTCATCTTAACTAAATTGCTTAGCTAGTTTTCTAGTCAGGATAATACATTTCTTCAATAATTATAAATAATCACCTCCAAGTTCTTTAATACAATATTCTGAATATAGCCTACCTGGTTACAATAACGTGAAGCTGTAGGTAGCTTCAATACAATAGATTCTCTAATACAATATAGCCTCATGGTTACCAATAACGTGTAGCTGTAGGTAGCTTCAATACAATAGATTCTCTAATACAATATAGCCTCATGGTTACCAATAACGTGAAGATGTAGGTAGCTTCAATACAATAGATTCTCTAATACAATATAGCCTCATGGTTACCAATAACGTGAAGATGTAGGTAGCTTCAATACAATAGATTCTCTAATACAATATAGCCTCATGGTTACCAATAACGTGAAGATGTAGGTAGCTTCAATACAATAGATTCTCTAATACAATATAGCCTCATAGTTACCAATAACGTGAAGCTGTAGGTAGCTTCAATACAATAGATTCTCTAATACAATATAGCCTCATGGTTACCAATAACGTGAAGATGTAGGTAGCTTCAATACAATAGATTCTCTAATACAATATAGCCTCATGGTTACCAATAACATGAAGCTGTAGGTAGCTTCAATACAATAGATTCTCTAATACAATATAGCCTCACGGTTACCAATAACGTAGCTGTAGGTAGCTTCAATACAATAGATTCTCTAATACAATATAGCCTCATAGTTACCAATAACGTGAAGCTGTAGGTAGCTTCAATACAATAGATTCTCTAATACAATATAGCCTCATGGTTACCAATAACGTGAAGCTGTAGGTAGCTTCAATACAATAGATTCTCTAATACAATATAGCCTCATGGTTACCAATAACGTGAAGCTGTAGGTAGCTTCAATACAATAGATTCTCTAATACAATATAGCCTCATGGTTACCAATAACGTGAAGCTGTAGGTAGCTTCAATACAATAGATTCTCTAATACAATATAGCCTCACGGTTACCAATAACGTAGCTGTAGGTAGCTTCAATACAATAGATTCTCTAGTACAATATAGCCTCATGGTTACCAATAACGTGAAGCTGTAGGTAGCTTCAATACAATAGATTCTCTAATACAATATAGCCCCATGGTTACCAATAACGTGTAGCTGTAGGTAGCTTCAATACAATAGATTCTCTAATACAATATAGCCTCATGGTTACCAATAACGTGTAGCTGTAGGTAGCTTCAATACAATAGATTCTCTAATACAATATAGCCTCACGGTTACCAATAACGTAGCTGTAGGTAGCTTCAATACAATAGATTCTCTAGTACAATATAGCCTCATGGTTACCAATAACGTGAAGCTGTAGGTAGCTTCAATACAATAGATTCTCTAATACAATATAGCCCCATGGTTACCAATAACGTGTAGCTGTAGGTAGCTTCAATACAATAGATTCTCTAATACAATATAGCCTCATGGTTACCAATAACGTGTAGCTGTAGGTAGCTTCAATACAATAGATTCTCTAATACAATATAGCCCCATGGTTACCAATAACGTGTAGCTGTAGGTAGCTTCAATACAATAGATTCTCTAATACAATATAGCCCCATGGTTACCAATAACGTGTAGCTGTAGGTAGCTTCAATACAATAGATTCGCTAATACAATATAGCCCCATGGTTACCAATAACGTGTAGCTGTAGGTAGCTTCAATACAATAGATTCTCTAATACAATATAGCCTCATGGTTACCAATAACGTGAAGCTGTAGGTAGCTTCAATACAATAGATTCTCTAATACAATATAGCCCCATGGTTACCAATAACGTGTAGCTGTAGGTAGCTTCAATACAATAGATTCTCTAATACAATATAGCCTCATGGTTACCAATAACGTGTAGCTGTAGGTAGCTTCAATACAATAGATTCTCTAATACAATATAGCCCCATGGTTACCAATAACGTGTAGCTGTAGGTAGCTTCAATACAATAGATTCTCTAATACAATATAGCCCCATGGTTACCAATAACGTGTAGCTGTAGGTAGCTTCAATACAATAGATTCTCTAATACAATATAGCCTCATGGTTACCAATAACGTGTAGCTGTAGGTAGCTTCAATACAATAGATTCTCTAATACAATATAGCCCCATGGTTACCAATAACGTGTAGCTGTAGGTAGCTTCAATACAATAGATTCTCTAATACAATATAGCCCCATGGTTACCAATAACGTGTAGCTGTAGGTAGCTTCAATACAATAGATTCGCTAATACAATATAGCCGCATGGTTACCAATAACGTGTAGCTGTAGGTAGCTTCAATACAATAGATTCGCTAATACAATATAGCCCCATGGTTACCAATAACGTGTAGCTGTAGGTAGCTTCAATACAATAGATTCTCTAATACAATATAGCCCATGGTTACCAATAACGTGTAGCTGTAGGTAGCTTCAATACAATAGATTCTCTAATACAATATAGCCTCATGGTTACCAATAACGTGAAGCTGTAGGTAGCTTCTGGTAACTCATTGTTCACATTTTCTCTTCTTGTTAATGATGTGTAGGTTAATTCTGGTGACTGGAGACCAGCATTTGAAATAATGAGTTCTTCACAGTGCCTCTTTGAGTGTCTAATTATTATATCTAAGGTAAGAAAAGTTATTTAGTTTTCTTCCAGCATCTCCATTTTATACTTTGTGCTGCAACCTCTAATTAGCAAATATATTAATTAGTAAATAGTTTATTATAATTCATTTCAGGAAAGAATTGGAGTTGAATTTAACTAATTTTACAATGAATTTCTAATTTCAAAAATTGATCCATAAATGTTATATATTTTCTTATCTTAATAAATAATTTTGTTCCTAAATGAATTTTCTTATTTTCTTAATTTTGTCTATTCTTTCAACTGAAATAGTTTATATTTTACACAGAGACATCAATAGTTTCACATCTTAAAATGTCACTCCTCTTCAACTGATGGCTGTAACATTTTCCATTTGCACTCTGAAGCTTTAATCTCAGCAAAAAGTTACCAATAATCCGTAAGATTTTTTCTCTTCGACAAACGACTAAGTGTCGGTTTTGACTGTTATAAATGACTCAAAGTTGTCACATCAGAAAAAGTGAAGTCGTTATAAAGTAATAAAGAAGGAGTGTGCTGGCTAAAGTTACGTACATACTGTATAGGTTGTAAAAACTTTAGCAAAGTGGTGCCTTGTCTTATTAAAAAACTTATCACACCAGTCCAAACTTTTCTCTGGTAATACTGTATCACTACCAACCATTGTTAAATATGGTTGAAGTTTCTCTCACAGTCAGATGTAAAACTAATGATTCTCTAGTAAGCTCAATAAGAGTCTCTTTCGTTCATTCAATTTATATTTCCATCGATCAATTTTTTCTTCTTTTTAATATTCGATAAAATTTAAAAAATTGTTTATCCAATAATATTTGAAGGTAATTTTGAATTCTCGATCTAAGTATCGGGTTTCAAATCACATAAAATATGAAAGCAGAGAATGATTATTTTCTAATAATATTCCAGGTAGTAAGGTTACTTGGGACAACATTGCATCAGTATTATCAACATTGTTACAGTATTGTACCATGTTGCCTCAATAAGATTTACTACCTATAGAATACACACCAAGACTCTGTAGCCACTATATCATGTGAAATGAAATTATGATGTAGTTGAGTGATGCATTATATGGTTCATAAATTAGTTATGTAAGCTTATGTATCACCATTCTATTTAGCATTTGTCACCCTCTCTGCGTGCTTTTATATGTGATTTATGAGCGTTATCTGGTTCGTTATGTTCATAGACACACTAACATGAAATTAACTAGCCAATAACTGTCAAAGAGCTTATACGCTACACAGAGAGAGAAAGCTCTACAGAGAGCTTTTATTGCATTATTTACACTACTGAATTGCCTTTCTTTGTTAGGAAAGAATTTACTGGAAGTTACTAGAATATTTAGAGGCAAACTGGGAATAAATGAATAGTTAGGTTATGTTACAATCATCATCTAATCATTTGCTTTATAATTATAGGAACAATATATTAGTTAATTATAATCGTCAGTTAGATAGTATTATCACCACTATATATTAAATGTTAATTTCTATCTATAACTCTAGCATGCAATTGAACACACTGCCATTTATTTGCAAATTGTTTGTATGTTTTGATCGTTCCAAAGGATTAAACTGATCAAAGCCTAAATTGGAAGGCTTATCGTTAGAGACAACAACAATACAATTAAAAGGGATTGGTTTGTCTACAAGAATAAATAATTATCGCGAACAATTAAAGAGTAATTGCAATGATGGTTATA
This sequence comes from Caprella mutica, assembly GCA_947561585.1. Classification (NCBI taxonomy): domain Eukaryota; kingdom Metazoa; phylum Arthropoda; class Malacostraca; order Amphipoda; family Caprellidae; genus Caprella; species Caprella mutica. The sequence continues at coordinate 23,957 of CANNZV010003453.1, forward strand.
AACAAATATGTTTTTATGTACCAGATAGGAGACAGATGGTCTGATTATTAGACTAGGGGTTTGAAATCATTGTTTCCAATCACCTCACCATTGTCCTCTTCGTAGGTTTTATTTTATTATAACATATACGTTTTTATTTAGTTTTGCATTCTTATTCTTACTTTCATTGTCCCCTCTTCTAAGAGGCCTTCTTCTCTTCATATCTCTTTGGATCACCTTGTAGTGGATAAAGATATCTTTAAATTAAACAAGTAAAAATAATAATATTTATCATAAAGGATATGGCATAGACAGTGCCGAAATATATGTTATAGCTCAAGTTACATTCCACTCTTCTAAATAATATATTATTTTAAACTAATTTTCTCTTTCAATCTTTCATTTCATCATCTCTGAAACTTCTCCAAAAGATGTAAATTTTGTTAGAATTTCTCTGGCATATAATTTAGAAATGTTTAATATTTTACAATTTTTCTGGTGCACATATCACGCCATTCCCTCGTGAAATTAAAACCTGTGCTACTTTAATTTTTCTCTCATAGCTGCAGGCATTAAAAGTAACGACACAAAACTAACGAATTTACCTCTTTTTAGATGTTAATATCGCAGTGAGTCTTGAGACGTTAACAGTTTATTGTTATTGTGATAATATTTACTAGCATACACTAGGTATGGAAAGCTGTTTGTTGAACTTTAAAGAGTCAAAGAAATAAAGCATGAAGATTTGGAGACGAAATAGAGAGTGCTATGGCAGTTTTATTATATATGAATTATTCATTCTCTTTAGATTGTGAATGAATTAATATTTCATTTAATATTTTGAATAGTTTATAGTTCCCAGAGTCCAATTTTTGTTAGGTAATAAATTCATGAATCACTCTCTATAGATTTCCTGTAGGGTTTAAATTGTATTCAAACATTTGCTAATATGTTTATTAATGTAATGTGATATACCTTGCGCATCTAATTAATGAATAGTGAAGCATTTTTTAAGAGCCATCTAGTGACAAGAAGATTAAGTTTTTCTTAAGAGTTTTTGTCTCCATCTTGCTGTATATTACAGTAAACGTTACGCAATGAATGTGTCTATATCTGTGTGTATTATTCATAGTTATAATTCTATTTACTTCTTATTGGTAATTAGAGTATTTACATATTTCTCAAATTTGATTATATTGCTTTTTACGAAACATAAATTATTTATACTTTAATGAAAAAAAGACTTCATCTATCGAGAAACAATGCATAGTACGTACGCCATCTATTGGATTATCGATAAAACCAATTTTATCTTAGATATGCCATTTTTTAGATATGCCATGACATATCTATCAGTACTGTCTATTCCATGGCATATCTATCAGTACTGCCTATTTCATCCCATATCTATCAGTACTGTCAATTCCATGGCATATCTATCAGTACTGTCTATTCCATGGCATATCTATCAGTACTGTCTATTCCATGGCATATCTATCAGTACTGTATATTTCATGCCGTATCTACCAGTACTGTCTATTTCATGCCATATCTATCAGTACTGTCTATTCCATGCCATATCTATCAGTACTGTCTATTTCATTTATCTTTCTTTCCCTGTTATCTCTCTCCTTCCTCCCCCCCTCTCCTCCACTGCATAAATCAGTCTCCATCTTGTACTACAAACAAAATAATTTCCTCCCACATCTGACTGTTCTGTTATCTAAGATTTATTCTTTAGTCTCATGTTCTTATACCGGAAAAAGAAATATTCTGATAAATTAAGCAACAAAATAAATTTTCATTCCCCCTTTTGCTACACATTTTTAAATGATTAATTATTTTACCTAGGCCTACTCTACGACTTCCATTTCACTTCCCTGTTGTTCAACTGGCTAGGCTTAGTTTATATAATCATTCATGCAGACTAACCCCCAAACTGAGATAAGAAAAGTAGCTCTAGAATAGCAAAGCCTGGCCCTAATAGGATTGCTGTGGCTAAGTAGATGAAACTCTACGAGATTATCTCATATGTAGATGAATGCATATATACTATGTAGATGGTACACATAGTAATGTACATAGCAATAAACAAACGCTGCCTTTGAACTTATTCGTTGATTAGACTACTTTCCCCACTGATAATTTAGTATAATGTGCAAATTAGTTCTATATTAAATTAATTAAATTTTGAAGCGACTACTCTTATTTTTTAATTATAAATCCCTCGTAAATAATTGAGGATCTCATTGGGTAAAACATACACTCTATTTTGTGTAATCCTTGGGTTGCAATTTAGTGTAGAAGCCTTTAATGTTTATATGATAATATTTAGATTAGGTTACAGGTGAGTATTCCTACCTTTATTACTTTTTTCTACCGAATAGTATATGTAGAATTTTGCTCGTAATATCCTTTGTTATATTCCATTCACACTTTTAATACTAGTGAACAAAGTTTGTAATATTTATCCTAAGCAATTTCATGTCACTTTATATTTTATTGTTGAATGTGCTCTTCATTTAAAGCAATGTCTGGTAAAATAAGAATAATCTGTTGAATTACATTTTAAATAATTATTATTATCTATTGAAATATTCACAATTGCATTATTCTAAATACATCTCTATATAAAATAATATACTTTGATTGTGTGTATAATATTCATTCACTTATTTTGTTGGTAAATACGAACAAATAGTAAATTAATTCCTGCGCGAGTGATTCTATTAAAACTTTGGTAGACTTCAAAGCAAACTTTTCTGCTAGATCTGCAGCAGGTCGAAAATGAAATTCAAAGTTCGACATAAGCTCATAGACGCTTTGGATGTTCGAAAATCCTTTTTAAATTCCTTGCAAATTTTGAAGATATCTGATATGTTTAAAGTTGGAGAACTATTTTGTAGTTCATTTTGCCTCTACTATTAAATTAAGTAGGTAGAATGATATAAATATAAAGAGGGTCTATTTGTTTTTTTTCGTGATTATTACTGTTAACCCTCCTTTCACATAAATGTTATGGCAATGGAAAGAATATCAAAACTCTAAATAATAGATTGATGATTTTTGTTGTTATAACTGTTTGCATGGTGGCGCTGTCGCTTCACATATTGGTAGGGGTTTGAGTCTCGTCCTATATAGTTAAAAAGTACTGTTAAAAATATTCAGATTGAAAATAATATATACGTTGCCTAGACAATTAGGGTGGAATATTTCTTTACTATCCAGATAGAAAATTCTGGTTAGTCCACAAAATAGTGAAAGGAAATGCCTCCTAATTTCCTATGGCTACAACATAAGGGATTTGACCCCTTGTGTCTATAAGTTACAAATTGGTTAATATATTTATTTATTCATTTAGGAAATATTTAAATGCAATGGAAAAATGTAATGACATAATATTTTCTCTATAATTTTTCTGCGGAAGCTACGTTATCTTTCCGTAAAGATTTATTTTATTTATTTATTTATTTCCTCAAAAAACCCAAAGTAGAAGAGTCGGGTTAATCTCTCCTACTCCATCTATCAATACAGGGAAAATTTATTAAAAATTTGAAAGAGGGCCCGGTAAGCAACGAGGCTTTAAGGGCATCCTATTTAAACACACGATAAGTATATAACAATCATCAATACAATGATATACAAGTAAAAGTTTAATCAATACAAAAGCAACTTCTTGAGTACACTTATAAGGAACTGACTTTTAAATGTTAAAAAAAATTCTTCTCAGTTTATCATCATTACTTATACAAAAGAAGTTTTATATTTCCAAATACATAACATTACACATTAAAGGATCACAAAGGAGATAATACGTAGCATGCACAAGAAGCACAACTAAATGTTGTACTTAACAAATAATGAAGCCTTGTACACCGAACAGAACCTATTTATGGATTGTTCACTTCGCAAATCAAGAGGCAAGGCATTCCACAATTTAACACTAAGTGTACAAAAATGAATTCTGACTCCTAGATTTACGATAGAATGGTAAACAAAGTTCACCAACATTTCTTGTACCGATGGAGTGAACTGAACCTCTAAAAGAAAGAAATGCATGCAGTTCTTCATTGTGGTTACTAAACAGTGTTTTATGTAAATAGCACACAGACAAATATTCAAATAGATCATCCAGTTTTAATATTTTAGAACTAAGAAATAGAGAGGTAGTATGGTAATCATATGTGTTTTATTATTTATTATTCGAATAGCTTTTTTCTGTAAAATAACTAACTTATTTTTCAAATAGAGTGGAGCAGAATACCAAACCTCTATAGCATATCTATTAACAGGATCAATTAGAGAGGAATACAAAAGCTTCAACACATGGAAAGGGAGAATGTGCCTAATCTTACCGACAATACCAATAGTTTTAGACATTTTAGAACAAATAAACTCAATGTGGGAAGAGAAGGACAATTTGGTGTCAAATATTACTCCTAGAAATTTAATACAGTCCACTCTCTCAATAATTTCGCCTCCCATTACCACATCAGGTACAATAATTTCTCCTCTGTACGAAAATGGAATGAACTTAGTTTTACCAATATTAACAGAAATTTTATTTGCATCAAGCCACTTCTTTATGTGAGCAAGTTCGTTGTTCATATTTCCTACAAAAGCATCAATATCTTTTCTATCAAATGGGCACGACAATGTACTATCGTCAGCAAAAAGTACATACTTAAAAAATCTAGTACAATTTGGCAGGTCATTTATATAGAGTAGGAAGAGGAGGGGCCCGAGTGTTGATCCTTGTGGGACACCGTGAGTCAGAATTCTGAAATTAGAATTAGTATTACACACTCTCACGTTCTGTTTTCTGTTGACAAGATATGACTCGAACCATTTCAAGGCCACTCCCCTTATACCATAGTGAGACAACTTAGAGAGCAGAACAGAGTGGTCCACACAATCAAATGCTTTGTGAAAATCTAAAAATATTGAGAAGACAATATTATCCTGGTCAAGATTATTAACCATATACTGGTATTGATTCAACAAAGCGCTAGTCGTAGACCTCCCAGCTCTGAATCCAAATTGCTCGTTACACAATATATTAAACACGTTACAATAATGGACTACTTGACGGTGGGCAACTTTCTCAAAAATCTTACTAAATACATTAAGAACAGAAATTGGTCATTTATTGTTGAGCTCCTTCAAGTCCCCACCCTTCGGTATTGGTACAACTCTAGCTAACTTGTACAAATCGGGAAATACACCATTAACAAGAGATTTATTAACAAGATCAACTATAATAGGAGACAATATATCACAATTTTCTTTCAACAGCCGCACAGGAAATTGATATAAATCGGGTTTTTATTTTTCAATTTTCTAATTATCTGAGATACAATTTCAGAAGTTGTTGGCAGAAAAAAGAAAGAATTCGGATAATTACCATTTAAGTACTTAACATGATCATTGACATTTGAATGAATAGAATTAGCAATATTATATCCTACTGATACAAAGTGTGAATTAAACAAATTACTAATCATTACAGGATCATTATAAGTTACATTATTACTTGAGATTACCATGGAGGTAAAGTCCGACTTAAATCTCTTACCAATTATTGAATTAATCAAATTCCATGTATTATTTATATTTCCCCTATATTCGTCAAATTTCCTATTATAATAAGATTTCCTGGACGCTCTAATTTTACCTGTTACATAATTTCGAAATCTCTTGTACTCTCCAAAGCTAACTCTACCGTTCTTCATAAGTATATAATAATTCTGTCTTTTTTTAATATCCCTGATAATTTCAGAATTAATCCATGGTTTTAACTTAGACTTGTATGATACGCACTTACGGATAACTGGTACACATCTATTATAGTTGTCTAACAATAACTTGTCAAATAGTTCAACAGATTCATCGACATTGGAATTTGAGATTACTTCAGAGAAATCACAAGAACATATCATGTGGCGAAATGATTCACTAGTTCTATCGCTAAGTAGCCTATAAGAAACATAGGTTGGTAAAACTTGGGGAATGTCCACGAAATTATTTTTTATGCAAAATACTGAATAATGATCAGATAAACATGTTGTCAAAATACCGGACAAGAGATCTGACACTGAATATGAAAAAATGTTATGTTAATGTTAAAAATTATTTATTTGTTGATATTACCAATTTACTTTGCATCATAATTATTTATTTCCTGTGTCACAATATGACTCACTTTTTCTAATTCATCATTGTTTTTGTTTTATTAGTAGGTACTCATAAAGAATAAAATTTTTAGAAAACATTCATGGGAAGAAAAGAAATCTTTTAACCTAAAATATTGTTCAAGAATACTCCCATTGATATTACTATTGGAGTAATGGGTCTTATACATCTTTCTATATTAATGAATTTATCTTAAATTCATTATACTATTTGTATATTTATATGTATATATTATAAACTCATCTTTTATATCTTTTTATTCACTGTGAAATATTCATTATTCTAATTACAAATAATAATAGTGAAAACTTTATATTTTTGATCTCCAATGGATGCATCAGACTGCATATCGATGCAGAGTAAAATATACGGAATAAATATCGAATAGTAATTAATTTTCTTTCAGTATTATTCACAGACTGTGAAATATTTCCAATACTGAATTTATATTTCTAATTTGAAATCTAAGAATAATCTAATAATAATTGTATAATGTATATAAATACCAAGAAAGCTTCTGCAATGTATTCTGACTTAAATCATAAAAACTCTAATAGTAATATAATAAATCTATCATAGACTTATTTCCTTCGATAGATGGCTATTAAAAAAAATAATAACCATACATTATAAAATAGAAGGTCAATTGTCCTTCTATCTTCAGAATTTCAGGTAAAGGATCTATCTAGCAGTCAGACCTTCACTCACTAATGCTAGATAGTTATTTACTCTATTTGTTCTACCATTGACCTTTCTTTTGTTGATGGAGAACTTAATTTATTCACGTGAATTTTATATTAACATTATTTTTTTGGTTTTGGTAGTATTTAATTTATACATAGTGAGTGCAATTACTTTAAAGATTTTTTAAATTTCTAATAGCAAATTATTTGTCCAATGTAACTTCTCAAAATGTACCTATTATATCTTCACTAAAAAGATATACACCATGCAATTAATATTTATCAGGAATAATTTTCGCAACCTCTTTTTTCACTTCACCATGTATTTCATTAACAATAAAGGATGCATATTTAAATTTCCCAAACAATGCTATTGTGATGCAGTTTAGAATTTTCTCCATGCACTGAAGTTTGGAAATTTAATGTTTTTTCATGAGGCATAAAATGCAATGTTGTAAGTTTTTGCGGCTGGAGATTCTCAAAGAGAATATTTTCCTTTGAAGCAATTGCAGTGTCTCGGATGATATAGAAATACTTTCCAAACTCTAATTTCACTGCTCATCAATTTAAATGTTGGAGGAGAAAATGAAAAGAGTCTTTGTACATTAGAATGGAAAGAATCACTTGCTGTGATTCCTGAAAAGTTTCCACAATGAAAATGTTTGAATGTTGAGTTGGTAGTTAGTTGCAACTTGTAAAGTCACAACATAATCAATCTATGTTGTGAGTTGTCACATGGCTTATATTTAGGAATGTCAAAATGAAGGAAAAATAGTAATTTACAAAAAGAGTTTTTAGAGTCTACTAATAACTTCAGAGTTAATATTTCAGCCTTAAATACTTTAAGATTATAACAAATAACTAAAATAACAGTCAGTAGTGTTTACAATCTATTGACACATGCATTCTCTCAATTTCCATACCAATGAAGTCGTACATGCAGTTCTTAAGTCTTTTTATTTTCTCTCCAGTACTGATACTAACTGCTTAAAAGTTCATCAATTTCAGCTTCTTTGGTTCATCATTTCGATGTTTGGCAAAACTCCAGAGGTTGCTTTATCGAGAATAAATATTTTGCCGTTAGTAACAAGATAATTTGCTGTCAATTTTTCGATTGCCTGCAGCAATCACAATATTCTTTCAGTTAATTTCTCTGCTCATCGTTAAATCATCATTTTTGGTTATGTAATTCAATAAGGTGTTATTAAAAATCTCATCAAAATATGAGCATTAAAATAGGTTCAATAAATTTATTTCAATTTTGGTGCGATTTGTTTGAACAGCAGGTTGATATGAACCCTCCTGGTTTTTCTAACCCTCTTTTCATTTATTGTTTGATTTCGTATAGATGGTTGTTACTTGTATAAGCTTATTACTAAATTTGTTGTTGCGTTAAGTAATTACAAAATATCGAGTAATTTTGTCATGCAAACTTTATTATTTTTTAAATTCTTTAATGCGTAAATTCTTTTGATTTATAGGGATTCATTTTTATCCGCTGACATACAACATAGAGCTTATTATTCTATGTTCAGACTAATTATCCTATCATATGCATCCTAGTTTTTTTGGACTAGTTTTACTATTAAATAATTATATATTATCAAGAGTATTTGAATGTTTGCGTAATAGTATTTTCCAATCGATTTAAATTCACTAGTTATTTATTGATATATTCTTTGCTGGTATTTTTGGAATATTGGATTAAGTACTTAGGAACACTATCTATACCGAAAGTATATTACATATCCTCATTGCATCATAAAATATTATGAATTAGTAAAATATTATGCAATAAATTAGTTTTAAGTTTTCGATTATACTGTTTGAAAATCTTCTTCCAACATACTGACAAGCTATTGGCCAGATATTGACAACATATTGACAAACTATTGACAAGATATTGACAAAATATTGACAATCTGTAGAAACTGTAAATGGAGCATCAATAACCTGTCGATATAGTTTGTTTCTACAAACGCTACAAATGGTGAATGTTTCAGTGCCATTTAGTGACTCCTCTTTTTTCTTCACCATTAATTGGCAGCTAGTTAGTTAGTTAGTTAGTTAGTTAGTTAATGAACAAATCCATCCCAGAGTCACTCTCTGCCTTTGTAAAAATGAGTGAAAAATAACAGTCTGAGAATTGCTAATTTTGATAAAGTAGATGAATTTGATATTAGAGTTGCATACGAGATGTTACCTCAAGATGGAGTGATAAAAAGAAGCAAATCTCTTCAAGCTAATTCAATTATTAACTTTTCTCTTGAAATTTGATGAAGGTAAAAATGAGTCTCGGAGAGATTTTATTTAATCCACTCTAAGTTCTCTCAGGTGATTTAATTTGTATTCATTAATCGATCTTTTCATTAATCAGTGAAAAAATTGAGGACATTTACTCTGGTGAATGATAACTTTTCTTAAATTTATTCAACTTGGATCTCAAAATTGTTTGGTATTTTGAATTACAGCTTTAGCCATTCTTATGATAAGATTTTCTAGTGGCATGTATTGCTCCACGTGACACGTTGGTAGATGAGATAGGGTCCATTGACACAGTTTTTCAATTATCCATCAATAAATTACTTATATTTAGAAAATAACCTTCGAAGATATAGCTAACATTTTTGAGTATCACATTAAAAACATAAATATCTACTGGTAGTATTATCTCTTGCAATTAATTTTATTTTGCAATTTTAAAATTCAGTTAACTCAGTAGTTCGTACTTTAACTAAAAAAGAGCATAAGATTGGGAATTGATCTCAACCTACTTCAATTGAAACAATTTATTCAGGAATACCTACTTCTGTTTATAACAGTTAAATTTTAAAATAGTATATTTAAAGTATTCACGACCTCGTGAACCTCTGAGGCTTTTAGCAAACCAACCTTAAAGAAATATTAACCTATATTTAGAGTTTAATGAAAAAAGGAAGAATAAATGGAGGGATGAACTACAAATGACAAAATGGGAGAAGAAACATAAAGAGAACGGACGTATACCTACATGTTTCTTAATTTCATCCTGTAACAATTTTCAAAGCAAAGATTCACGTTATTTACGTTGAATACAGAAAAAGAGCTAGAATAAATGATATGCAATTCATTCAAATATCTAGGAACAACATATGACACATTTTCTTGTGATTTAGACAAAACTTACAATTTCTTGTATTATGACGGTGTAGCTGTGACTGATGGAGAGTGAAATTGAACAGAGTTACAAACAAATTGTAGTTATTACTTTATATATCTGCAAGAGAATCTGGTAAAAGAGCAAATCTTGATAGGCGAGAATTTATGAGTTTTTAAAATATTGAGCGGTCTGATAATTTTAAGTTATTAATAGATAAAATGGGTCCTAAGTTCACCATTTATTATTGTAGTTGCCGGAAGCTGACTTCGAAATTTATTCGATAACAAATAGTATTTAATTGTGATCTTATAAAAATATTCTCTTTGTAAACTGATCTCATTTTATCTACATTTTAAGTACTGTACTGCACTACAATATTAACTTTCAAATATGGTGTTATTACTTTGGAAGAAATAGATTTGTCAATCAATATAAGTGAACTAATGAGTCATTTTGAATCAGAATTCACCGTTTCTTTAAATAGTTTTTAACGCATTAAGAAATTGATCAAACTGATTTTGTTATCTGATTTCTCTTCCTAAGATTGCATTTCATGTTACTTTTGTTCTCATGACATTTTTCAATAATTATCTTCAAATTTCAGTCCAAAGTTGCTGGGTTACAATGTAAAAGTGTAGAAACTATAGCAATAGCATCAATCTAAGTTCTATAGGTAAGAAGAACCTCTTCTCATTCCTATGTACACAGAGAGAGGTATGTCAAAAACAAACATTGAATTTACTGGAGTGCGATATTGGATTCCGTTTTTACTGCTGGATAAGCACAATGCAGAGAAATTTCTGTAAATTAACCTTAGTGCACATTTTAAAGGTTTGGAGTTGATATTAACGTAACAAAATATAATGTGGTAACTAAATATTATAGTAAAATATACATACGATATTAAGGATAGAAAACTTTACATACATAGAAATGAATGTACTTACTAACATTTATCAATATCGTTTATTGGCTATATAATTGATATTACATGGTACTGCAGTGTACCACTTCAACGTTATATTTTAGCAAGTCATATAATAATTAGTTTCTTTTTAATTCTAGTTGAAATTTAGTACCAATAATTTTCACCACGCTGTTTTTTTTACCCTGCATAGTAGACAACATAATTTTTTCTTTATTTGGCGTGAAATTATTGAACTGGTGACAGTGTGCTTTTTAGATTCTACATTTAATTAAAACTTTTATTTAAACTGTTCAGTGTGAGTTAAGAACTTAATAACGTTTATGAATTAAAGTTCATGATGTAATCTATAATATTTTTTTTTTCTTAGTAATAATTTCAGTCGTAGGAGTACCTATTATATAAAGACAAAAATGAATTACACGCTTCTGTTATTTACAAAATTACAACATATAAAAGTTTTAAAATTTGATGTGTAGCTATAAATTGAGTACTAAATATTTCTAAATATGCTACCTCACAGTGACCGTTCACAGGTCTCAGTCTGGGAATAAACAACAAATTATCTTCCATTTATTTATCTCCCTCTCCTTTAACACAATGTACCTGCAGTAAAATATCTTGTACTAATACTTTGTTACTAATATTTATTAGTTTTTGAAACAATATCTGAAAATTGTTGCTGTTCTTTTGAATCATCCATGATTTTGATTAAAGTTTTCTGAATTTCTCTCATAATTAACAATAAAACTTTTTTCAAAATGTATCATCACATGAGGAAAAATTCACTCATTAAAACTAAAGATTGTTCATGGCTTTATTTTTTAGATAACATTTACTAGAGTTTGTTTTGCGAAATAGTATTTTAGAGAATTTATGTTTATTTAAATTAAATGAATGAACTTACAGTTTGAAGGTAGAATTTATTTAATTGTATCAAGTTTAGTTAGCTAATGAATAGTGCACTTTATATTACTATCTTTAACACTTTCTTATTCTCAATAAATGATTGTAATAATACACATATACTCACATTAATATGTTTCTATAAAAATAAATATATTATTTTTAAGAGAATTTCTATAATATTAAAAATTTAATTGAAGATATGCCAATGAATAAAATGCCAACTCTCTATATACCACCATTTCGCTGAGTCATCAATTCTTATCGTTACGAAAAGCAATATATTATCTATTTTAATGATTAATATTTTCCCTCCTGCCCAGAAGCTGTCCGTGGTGAGTATAAAAAAGTGGTTCTTTTGCCTCCGAACTGATGTAATTTTTTTTATAATATTTATCCTTTTCTAAACGCTTCTTGCAATTTAAGAGGATGGCACTAGGGTTATGCTCTTCAACTACGATGTTTTACATTTTGTGTTAGGTAGGCTCGTATGCTTCATTCACTATCACCTCTTCATTTTCCTCTTCCATTTGTGAGTGCAGTCAGCGGTGCTTGTGTCCCTTTCTGTCACATTACTTGGTAGTTCACGGAGTAGCTTCACTGCATTCATGAGCATTATCACCGAATGACTACTCCTTGCATGTTATTTCGTAATTATTTTCTTTGACTTTAACTATACGGCCTTTACATAGTGTTGAAACAGACGTTAATATTTTTTCCTATCACTATTATTTGAAATGTTCAATCAGAGTCAATCTGGTACTCGAAGACAGAGTTCCCATTACTTTGAGGCAGACAATAGGCTTTAAAAACTTGCAAACTGATGCAATCACAATGAGAAATGATCTCATGGAAAGAATCCCTAACTTTATAAAATGAGAATTTTACTTTATTGCATAAATGGAAACAGTATTCTGAGGGAGAAACTCAATTTTCTAGGATTTAGTTAAGAAAGATTTTTTATGTTAATAATGAATTAGAGGAATTTATATGAATTTATTTATCGAAAAATAAGTTTAATAATGTTCTCATTTGTTTCTTTGAAATTCTACTTATTATTGTCCATAAATTTTAATTTATATAAACCGAAGTGTTGATTAGTATTTATGAGCCTTTAATTGTCAATTTTCAGTAACATCATTCAAATTACGGAAAAAATCAGTAGGTAACTAATGACATTATTTTCTTAAAATGAATAGAGTGGTTCTATTGAAATATAGTCGTAGATGATTTTGGTGTTGCTTAATTTAGAATAGAAATGATTATTTCATTACAGGATGTATATTGAAAATACTTCAAATTCGAATATCTCGAATAGTTTGTAAATAAGATTCTTTCTTATGGAATCTGTAGCCATGCCAAAATGTGTTCAAGATAAATTGTTTAGTTTGTATTTTTATCCTTCAGTTTGAAATATCCTGCTATTGAAACATGAATAATTTATGTGTTCGTGGATTTATTTATTCAGACGTGTTTGCATAGAAATATTTCATTATTCATACAATGTTTCTAGAACTTTTCTTCATTGATTCACATAGTAAGATACGAAGATATCAGTTGGACCTAGTAAATAATATTTAAATAAATTTGACTATCGTGTGTGGAATGATGTGAAGAGTTTTGGTCATTTTTTTATCTCCATTCAAATATTTTCATAAATTAGTCCTATTATCGAAAATCATTCTATGAAAGTTCCACTCCCATTCTAATTACTCAGTTCATAAAACAATTGGTGAACTCAATATTTTTTTGTGGTATGCAAGCGAATGAGACAAATATCCCTCAAATATTAGCATTCTTAGAAATATTCTCATCATGTCTCTTTAAATTTATTCCTCATTTATGCTTTTCCTGATCAAAATATTTCTCATCCACTATTTCAGTACTGGATTCTTTATAGCTTTTAATCGAACAATTTTTTATTTCTTGTTGCAGCAACATTCCTTAATAATTGATTTAGTTACTTGACTTTTCAATGGTGCAGTAATTATAGTTTGCTATTTCAGAGGGTATACCAACTTCACTTAGTTAGTAAAATATCATACGAGACCCTAGTTACATTATTTTATAGATATTCATGAAAAACAGACCAGTGAAGTACATAATATTTAACAGTATATGTAAATTAGGGCTGGTTGCTGCTTACTATTTATTCTTTCCATTTATGTTAGTAAATGTTGTTAGTTCAATAGATCTTTATATCTCTGATATGAAAATATAATTTTCTAACATGCACTGAAATTTCATCAATGATTCGGATTTCAGAATCAATATATAAAAGCAAATCACATTTTAATTTTTCTAGAAGAATTGGTCCCACTATAAGAACGTAATATTTAGATAATTTTTCTATAATAATTTCATGTTTATTTCAATCAGTGAAATCTCCCTCTCCCTGCAAAGTAAATACTTTCAATGACACCAAACCTCAGCAAACACTAACTCTATCGGGAAATATTGACCCAAAGGATGGACTCAATTATCAGCTATATTGACTCTCTGAGAATGAGTCAGTGGGAATGAGTAATTATTCTGATTAAATTTATATCTTGTAGTTTGTTCACACTCTTCTCTCTCATTCTGTTCACACTCTTCTCTCTCATTCTGTTCACACTCTTCTCTCTCATTCTGTTCACACCCTTCTCTCTCATTTTGTTCACACTCTTCTCTCTCATTTTGGTTCACACTCTTCTCTCTCCTTTTGTTCACACTCTTCTCTCTCATATTGTTCACACTCTTCTCTCTCCTTTTGTTCACACTCTTCTCTCTCATTTTGTTCACACTCTTCTCTCTCATTTTGGTTCACACTCTTCTCTCTCCTTTTGTTCACACTCTTCTCTCTCATATTGTTCACACTCTTCTCTCTCCTTTTGTTCACACTCTTCTCTCTCATTTTGTTCACACTCTTCTCTCTCATTTTGTTCACACTCTTCTCTCTCATTTTGGTTCACACTCTTCTCTCTCCTTTTGTTCACACTCTTCTCTCTCATATTGTTCACACTCTTCTCTCTCCTTTTGTTCACACTCTTCTCTCTCATTTTGTTCACACTATTCTCTCTCATTTTGTTCACACTCTTCTCTCTCATTTTGTACACACTCTTCTCTCTCATTTTGTACAAACTATTCTCTCTCATTTTGGGCACACTATTCTCTCTCATTTTGTTCTCACTCTTCTCTCTCATTTTGTACACACTCTCCTCTCTCATTTTGTTCACACTTTTCTCTTTCATTTTGTTCACACTCTTCTCTCTAATTTTGTTCTCACTCTTCTCTCTCATTTTGTTCACACCCTTCTCTCTCATTTTGTGCACACTCTCCTCTCTCATTTTGTTCACACTTTTCTCTTTCATTTTGTTCACACTCTTCTCTCTCATTTTGTTCTCACTCTTTTCTCTCATTTTGTTCACACCCTTCTCTCTCATTTTGTACAAACTCTCCTCTCTCATTATGTTCACACTTTTCTCTTTCATTTTGTTCACACTCTTCTCTCTCATTTTGTTCTCACTCTTCTCTCTCATTTTGTTCACACCCTTCTCTCTCATTTTGTACACACTCTCCTCTCTCATTTTGTTCACACTTTTCTCTTTCATTTTGTTCACACTCTTCTCTCTCATTTTGTTCACACTCTTCTCTCTCATTTTGTTCACACTTTTCTCTTTCATTTTGTTCACACTCTTCTCTCTCATTTTGTTCACATTCTTCTCTCTCATTCTGTTCACACCCTTCTCTCTCATTTTGTTCACACTCTTCTCTCTCATTTTGTACACACTATTCTCTCTCATTTTGTTCACACTTTTCTCTTTCATTTTGTTCACACTCTTCTCTCTCATTTTGTTCACACTCTTCTCTCTCATTTTGTTCACACTCTTCTCTCTCATTTTGTTCACACTCTTCTCTCTCATTTTGTTCACATTCTTCTCTCTCATTCTGTTCACACCCTTCTCTCTCATTTTGTTCACACTCTTCTCTCTCATTTTGTACACACTATTCTCTCTCATTCTGTTCTCACTCTTCTCTTTCATTTTGTTCACACTCTTCTCTCTCATTTTGTTCTCACTCTTCTCTCTCATTTTGTTCACACTCTTCTCTCTCATTCTGTTCACACTCTTCTCTCTCATTCTGTTCACACCCTTCTCTCTCATTTTGTTCTCACTCTTCTCTCTCATTTTGTTCTCACTCTTCTCTCTCACTTTATTTTTCAGCAATAGCTAGTTGAATTATAAGACAAAAATAGATAATTAATTATCGGCTGGTGAGCTATATAGAAAGTAGGTTATACAATTGGTTATAAAATTGATTGTTTGGTGCAGGTTTTTCATTCTTGTTCCTGACGATGAATAGACATCTTTCTCTTGGAAAGCCCGAAACCAAAAATACGTTGAGTTTAAGTTACGTTCTTGATAATATTGAAATCTCGTTGAGTGTAAATCTTTTCAATCACAGCCATCTGTTCTATCTCATGCAGCATCTGACTGTCAGTCTTCATTCCATTCGATGTCTTTCATGTGAAGCTGCTTCTCAATCTCCATCTCTTTTCAATATTTTGATCCTCTGATAGCTTCCATTGTAGTGGATTTCCCCACAGATTGGAAGTATTTCCCCACAGATAGGAAGTATTTCCTCACAGATAGGAAGTATTTCCCCACAGATAGGAAGTATTTCCCCACAGATAGGAAGTATTTCCCCACAGATAGGAAGTATTTCCCCACAGATAGGAAGTATTTCCTCACAGATAGGAAGTATTTCCCCACAGATAGGAAGTATTTCCCCACAGATGGAAAGTATTTCCTCACAGATAGGAAGTACTGCAGCGAAACTGCACCGCTTTTTCAGGTTTATCTGCAATATTTTCTGGATTGCCAAAGATTTTCACTGACATTTATCTGAAGGCTCCTATTATAGGAATAACTGCTAATTGAATATGTATTATTTTAAAGTTTATCTTAAACTTCTTGGAATGAGACTTGAAATTTAGGCTATTTGAATTATAAGTCCTTATAGCTCTATTAATCATGAGGTTTCATGATAACAGGTTTCATGATAACAGGTTTTGCAGATCGATGAATAGGTAATTTTTAAGGTATTTGAAGTAGCTTATATCACTATAGAATATTATATACGGATATGTTTTCATGAAATTCATTTTTTCTCAGTGATATGTTAAAAACATTTGGGATTGTAATTTAATACATTCTCTTCTATTTTATATATTTACTTATACATTTGAACTCCTCTTTTATGAAATCCTATTTAGTGTCCTGAGTAAGGAAGTAGCCTCTATATTGAATTTTTTGCTCAGTTTGCCATAAAATGCCACCAGTTTTGGAATTCTGAAGACCATTCATGGCAAACTAAAGAAAAAAATTCACTGAAGAGAATACTTTTCTGCTCAGGACACTACATTCATTATACAGAATTTCATTACACAGGAGTTTTATATATTGTATAGCTATGTATGTAAACAAAATAGATAATTATTATCACTAAAATTAGATTTTTAAATTTATAAAATATAAAATTAGATTTGCAAAACTTCATATTAGATTTACAGAATTTAAAAATAGATTTACAAAATTTAAAAATAGATCTATTAAATTTAAAAATAAATTTATTAAATATGAAATTGAATTTACAAAATTAAATTACTCCATAAAAAATGAATAACTTTATTACAGCAAATGTCTAAGCAAACTTCACTTTTATGAGATATGATTTGATAGATAAAATGAGACAATAATTTCATACATTTTACCCACTATTCAAACATGAATTTCGCTATGAACTGAATGTTATTTTTCACTGTGAACCATTCCCTGTGGAATGTTTAAGCTAGCGACTTCACTTTATTCCGTTTGATGTGACGTGCTCTGACAGTTTTGAATAATTTCTCTTCTCTGCTAGAATTCTCAGTTGTTTTGATGAAAATCTCTTCCGGAATTGTTCAATTTTATTAGAGCATCCAATAAAATGTCGAATATGAAGAGAAGCTACGAAAAATTGTGAATGGAAAAATAGAAAGAGGTTAGAACGAAATTCTTGTTAATTTATTTATACTTCATTTCAGTAAATATAACTACTAAATAAGTATAAAATCTGAAGATTAATTATGATTATAGTTTTGCTTTCTTTCAGAGTTTATGCATTAATAGGTATCTGCCGTATCACACATTGATACATCAATCTTTTATAAGCTGAAATATCACCAAGATACTTCTTGCATCATTCCCATTGTATCTACTTTTTTATTCATATTAAAGCTACTCTTTTATTCATATTATAGCTACTTTTTATTCATATAATAACTAATTTTTTATTCACATTATTGCTACTTTCTCTTCACATTATTACTCTTTCCCTAATCATTCCTTTTCTTCTTTACAGAACACATGGAACATTTGGAGGAGTAACTGGTAGGAGGAACTTAAAATTGAACACGACATACAACTCAAGAACTTCTGAACTTATTTCAAGAAATGATACAATTGAAGAAATTTTTCGAATACCAGTCATTTAAAGAAGATATTCGAATACCAGACACTTAAAAGAAGATCTTTGAATACCAGACACTTAAAAGAAGATCTTCGAATACCAGACACTTAAAAAGAAGATCTTCGAATACCAGACACTTAAAAGAAGATATTTGAATACCAGACACTTAAAAAGAAGATCTTCGAATACCAGACACTTAAAAGAAGATCTCCGAATACCAGACACTTAAAAGAAGATCTTCGAATACCAGACACTTAAAAAGAAGATCTTCGAATACCAGACACTTAAAAGAAGATCTTTGAATACCAGACACTTAAAAGAAGATCTTCGAATACCAGACACTTAAGAAGAAGATCTTCGAATACCAGACACTTAAAAAGAAGATCTTCGAATACCAGACACTTAAAAGAAGATCTTTGAATACCAGACACTTAAAAAGAAGATCTTCGAATACCAGACACTTAAAGAAGATCTTCGAATACCAGACATTTAAATAAGATCTTCGAGTACCAGAAACAATTTAATTACAATAATTTGTAAACCAAATTAGGCGAAAGCTACTGAATTTTCTAACATAAATTATTGATAACTCACAACTCACTTCCATTATTTCCTACATTTGCGAATATATGAATGAATTCCACTTGATCAATTTGTTTCGTGTTTTTATTCTCTAAATTTTCACTAATAACATGTAAATGTTAGTGTACTTTCTCCCATTAAAGGCAGAAACTTGATTGCAATTCTGAATCACTTTGCCGTCACTTTGACTTGAATTGAGTGAATATTTCAGAGGAGAAAAGAACTTAAGTATTTACTTCATTAGTGCTCTATTTACCATACCAATGGAGTGGTTAAATTATTAGGTGCGGTACTAGCATTTGATGCTTGACTTCATTTTTTAAATACAATTCAGATAATATTAGTATCCAATATTAGAAGTTGCTTAATTAATTTTATATTTTTTCTGATAGTTTCATTCACTCAGTATAAATAAAAAAAATTCTAACTGCAAAGGGAAAACATTTTACTAACTGATTGTTCTGTTCCAGGTTCAGTATTAACTATGCAAGTGAGAAAAGACTTTATTGAGTTAGTGTGTTATTTGATCTCACGCTGTTAATTGAATTCATTGATGTGTTTTAAATGCAGTAAATAACAATGACTTTGTTCAGCAAGTGTAGAACCGATAGAACGCAAAACTCTTTGAAAAGAAACATCGTTACTCTCTAGTGACACTTTGTTGATAATTAGAAATGTGCTAAATTTGTGGTAACATTGTGAGGATATTTTAAAAGTTTTAAGTGATAAACAATCCTGTTCCTTATGGAAGACTTTCACTAAAGAGTTATTTGTTTACGGTGATAATGTCGAAGAAGTCAAGGGGAAGCGCCCCTCCTATAATCCGTATGGATTCTCTTCACTCCGAAGATGACGTGGACAGTGAAGTGATTGAAGTGAGGGACATAGAAGATGTGAGGAAGCACATGAAGAGGAAGAACAGAGACAGAAGGAGGAGCAAAGTGTCACTTACTGCTTGGGGTTCGAGGACATCTTTCCAGAGCATGAGGTTCGATTCCAACACAGACAGGTAAGTCTATTCTTAATACTATTTAATAGCTAGTGTCTATGCTTTATTTCCTAAACACAAAACATATATACTCTATTTTATCAAAGTTTTTATTTATATTTTCTATCTTAACTATTTTCAATTTTTATGCTTTGATCTGCTGCACTCACAAATAGCTGCTATTTACGTTTTTGATTTTAATTTATATATTTTTCAAGCCTGATAACCATAAGGAAAGATTAACTTTCATAACAACTATTATTTTATGATAATATTCTAATGGAATATTTTTATGTTAGTGTAATATTCATTAATGTTCTAGTTTTCGTAAGTTTATTTTAGAGTAATAAATACTTCATTAGTTAGGAGTACTAGAATGGATAGTAGATACTAAAAGAGGCCATAATTTGTTTTCGAGGTATCAATTTTGTAAGGTGTTATTTTACTTAGATAGATTTAGGATCAATGAGAATATATTTTTTTTTTGAAATCGTTGAAATCTGAATGAAAATAATACATTCTTTATATATGTATATCCTTTTTGTTTCTCTATGAATAAAACGATCATATTTCATATACATAAGTTGACTCATGATGACTGTTTATTAATTATATATTAGATGCTGATTACTACACAATTTTCCCCTCCAATTTTCATCACCAGGCAGTTTCTTTATTTCAAAATGACATATAACTGAAGTTTAATTTACAGAGATATTTTTATGTGTCAAGTAATTTATTACTGTACAGCATAACATTAATTACTAAATTAATTTTTGTCACAAAAAGCGTGACACATTGTTAACACCTCTATAAATTGTCAATATAATTATAGAGGTGTGCGAAGTTTATAAACTTAATTATTGTTTCAATTGTTAAGGTAGAGAAGCAATACATGAGAATTAAATTTCAATTAAACCCATCAAAATAATATATAAATTTAAATAAAGAAATGAATAATTGCCGGGTGAAATATAACCTAACGCAAAATTGCACAAAGGTAATTAAATGTTGATATTCAATTTAAACTTTATCCTTTTTATCATACTGAATGAATGGTAGGTAAGATGAGGTATATAACTCCAAGACTGAAACTTAAAAATGAAAAAGTTAGCCTAAATGCCTTTAATTGTTAGTTATTCTCTAGATAACTATTATTTATTGCATAGATAGGCCATCAAACACTAATACCTGTGTGGCTAATGGTGCTTTGCCTTCCATTTGGTAGCAGTTTGTTATCATTTGGTGGGAGGGAGATAAATGTCTCAGTAACAAATAAACTAATAGAAAGTCACATTAGTGCTATCACTAGAAATTAATGGACACACTAGTGCTATCATTATTAACTAACGGTACCATTAATGCTATCACTACTAAGTAATAGAGATTGTGAAATGTGTTGATAGGGAATATCTCTTCCTTTTACTCCTCATTGATTTGATAGTTTCAATTTTTGAATATAATCTACGGATTTTACAAATAGTATTTCATTTATTTTATTTAGATGATTTACTTTCCACATTTCGTTAAATAAAAATATTAATGACTATTACTATTCCATGTTACTATTTAATACTGCATATCGTTATGCAATTTGGGTTACAAGAGTTTCATTAATATGTAATTAAAGTATTTGCACAAACGAAACTGTTTTAAATCGTAATCTCATTCTCTTAATTGAAAAAATAATTTTAAGTTCGATTATAAATGATGCCAGTTATTATAAAATTTTCATGCCATGTAATTATATAAAAGTAAATGATCTTTAGAAATATACTGGCCTCTGATTTACTTGATACTTAATATCAATATATAACAAAACTAATTGTGCAAAACCTAACAGTTCCATGTTGAGAACATTATTCTATCAATTGAATATTCAATCAATTAATGATAATACATCAATTAGATAATCCTTTTATCCATTACACATAAAATGATTATTTCCCATGTATTTCCTATGTATTTCCTAATCCATTTCCCACATCACTCATCTCTCCATTTCCTCTCCATTTGTTTCTTCCCTGTCCAATCATCCTCTCTGTCCAATCCATAAGCATTTATCCAGTCTAATCTTTTCATAATATAACTATTATTTACTGTTAATATAGCGCACTAGGATTTTGTACGCATTATTAAATTCATTTCGCACAATTTTTTTCACTACGAAGCGTCATGGTGTTTCACATCCTGGTAATTAATTGATAATCTTTTTTCAAATTAATTTGCAGCTTTTCACTTTTCACGAGTAATTTCGGGAGGTAAATTGGTACAGTGTTGCTATCAGAGAAAGTACAGACACTGCACAGCTTTAACGTTAAAGGGAAGGGAACCTGTGCACTTTGCCTAATAATAACTGGTAAGAAGGTGACAATTGGTAGATATGTTGTAGATAATCACTGGTAAGAAGGTGGCAACTGGTAGATATGGTGTAGATAATCACTGGTAAGAAGGTGGCAACTGGTAGATATGGTGTAGATAATCACTGGTAAGAAGGTGTCAACTGGTAGATATGGTGTAGATAATTACTGGTAAGAAGGTGTCAACTGGTAGATATGGTGTAGATAATCAATGGTAAGAAGGTGAGAACTGGTAGATATGGTGTAGATAACCACTGGTAAGAAGGTGAGAACTGGTAGATATGGTGTAGATAATCACTGGTAAGAAGGTGAGAACTGGTAGATATGGTGTAGATAATCACTGGTAAGAAGGTGTCAACTGGTAGATATGGTGTATATAATCACTGGTAAGAAGGTGGCAACTGGTAGATATAGTGTAGATAATCACTAGTAAGAAGGTGACAACTGGTAGATATGGTGTAGATAATCACTGGTAAGAAGGTAGAACTGGTAGATATGGTGTAGATAATCACTGGTATGAAGGTGGCAACTGGTAGATATGGTGTATATAATCACTGGATAGAAGGTGTCAACTGGTAGATATGGTGTAGATAATCACTGGTAAGAAGGTGTGCATTTTGAAATCAATCAATTAGGTTGTTTACTCTCACTCATTTGCCCAATGTATTTAAGTTACTCTCACACTGGGGACTAATTTACTCTCATTGCATTGTCCAAAACAAGAGTGAGAAAAATTTTTATGTTGTCTAGTCGCTATTCTATTGGAGTACCTAATTCTATCTAGTTAACTCTTCTCTCATAGCTACTCTCACTCTTAGTGACTCTTTTCTCTCATAGCTACTCTCACTCTTAGTGACTCTTTTCTCTCATAGCTACTCTCACTCTGAGTGACTCTTTTCTCTCATAGCTACTCTCACTCTTAGTGACTCTTTTCTGTCATAGCTACTCTCACTCTTAGTGACTCTTTTCTCTCATAGCTACTCTCACTCTGAGTGACTCTTTTCTCTCATAGCTACTCTCACTCTGAGTGACTCTTTTCTCTCATAACTACTCTCACTCTGAGTGACTCTTTTCTCTCATAGCTACTCTCATCTTAGTGACTCTCTTCTCTCATAGCTACTCTCACTCTTAGTGACTCTTTTCTCTCATAACTACTCTCACTCTGAGGGACTCTTTTCTCTCTTAGCTACTCTCACTCTTAGTGACTCTTTTCTCTCATAGCTACTCTCATCTTAGTGACTCTTTTCTCTCATAGCTACTCTCACTCTGAGTGACTCTTTTCTCTCATAGCTACTCTCACTCTGAGGGACTCTTTTCTCTCTTAGCTACTCTCACTCTGAGTGACTCTTTTCTCTCATAGCTACTCTCACTCTTAGTGACTCTTTTCTCTCATAGCTACTCTCACTCTGAGGGACTCTTTTCTCTCTTAGCTACTCTCACTCTTAGTGACTCTTTTCTCTCATAACTACTCTCACTCTGAGGGACTCTTTTCTCTCTTAGCTACTCTCACTCTTAGTGACTCTTTTCTCTCTTAGCTACTCTCACTCTGAGTGACTCTTTTCTCTCATAACTACTCTCACTCTGAGGGACTCTTTTCTCTCTTAGCTACTCTCACTCTTAGTGACTCTTTTCTCTCTTAGCTACTCTCACTCTTAGTGACTCTTTTCTCTCATAGCTACTCTCACTCTGAATGACTCTTTTCTCTCATAGCTACTCTCACTCTTAGTGACTCTTTTCTCTCATAGCTACTCTCACTCTTAGTGACTCTTTTCTCTCTTAGCTACTCTCACTCTTAGTGACTCTTTTTCTCCCAATGTTACACACCTGATGTGTTTCTCGCTTCAGATTTGTTAGTGCAGAGATTGTGTCACTTCGCTTGACATTTCTGGTCGTGAGAAGCTGTAACCAAGCTGACAATCGCCCAATGATTGCCAAAGAGAAATATCAATATTATATATTGTAAGTTAGGTAATACTGTCTTATTCCTTATAGATGGTATGTAATTATTATAGAAAATACTATTTATTAATTGAATCTTCTTAAACATCTTCATATATATCATATCTAACATCAGATAGAAACGATGAATCTCTAATTCTCTAATTTGTCTAAATCTCATCTGAAGTTTTCCAATTCAATTCACTTTCGAATTTCTTGGGCAGTTTTCAGAGGTTCGATTTGACGGTGAAAAGCCAAAGCGTTTCGCTTCAAATTAGGTTGAAAGATGCGTGTGAATATTTGTTGTTTTATCAAATTAAAATGAAGTTATTTTATGTTATTTTCATGTTATTTTCATGATATTGCTATGGTGATGAAGTACGCTACTAGTCAATTAGCAATGTATTATTAAATTATGTTGGATTTAATGATACGTTTTTTTTTTTTTTTTTTATTGTTTTATCATCAACAACATACCAAATTCTATTCGTGGATATTGTGCATCGTCGTAATGACCATTTTAGTGTAATATTAGAAATAGAAATAGTATTAGAAATAGAGATGATAAAAGCTAGACAAAAGAGATAAACTATCATTAATTACAGTTTTGAATGACTTAAGACTGCTTCAAACATATCAGGGATCCGTCCAGAACGTCTCAGTGATTCAGTGTCAGTGAAAAAATATATCGTTACTTTAATTTTAACGGACACATTCACACAGTACCGGTTCCTCTCAGTGTTAAAAAATCACTGACCGGTGACGTTTAAGGTGGATCCCTTACATGTGTGAAGCAGCCTTTATTTAGAATAACTTAAGTTTTTTACTCAATGTTCCTCAGTCTAGTCAAGACGCCTGCGCCTGGACCTGGTGTCAGAACAGAAAAAAAATGTAATTAGATTAATTTGTTATAAACCCATTGCAATTAATAACTTAATTTCGTCTCATTTCCTATTGTATATTATTTAAAATGGGCACAATTCATTTGACAACTTGTTTTTATTTATATCATTAGGTATATAGTTGTGAGGCTATTAATTCCTATTTTATTCCTTCAGAAACATTTAGAAGAAATTCAAATATATTATGATGATTAATATTCAAAATTACAAATACTTCTTATTTATAAAGTTTCAACTTCAGTCTTTGTTTTTTATTCAATTATTCGCCAGCAATGCTCTCTTTAGAACCTTTATTTGATAAGTTGGTTGTACATAAGTAATTCGGTGTCAGTTTATTTAATATTACACTCCATTCATCTCAAGTCACTATTTATGTGCCTAACTGATTCTCCTCTTTAACACCTTTAACTAGTTTCACGTCCCATCAAACACATCCTTCTCTTCCTACTTTGCTGATAATCTATGGCCATGTCCAGTCCTACAAAACACTGCAATTAATTAGGAAAAGTGCATCACAAGCGAGTAATTGAACTGCATTCATGACACTGCAGTTAATAAAGTTATTGATGAGTATTAATGCTGTGAATAAAGTTATTGATGAGCATTAATGCTGTGAATAAAGTTATTGATGAGCATTAATGCTGTGAATAAAGTTATTGATGAGCATTAATGCTGTGAATAAAGTTATTGATGAGTATTAATGCTGTGAATAAAGTTATTGATGAGCATTAATGCTGTGAATAAAGTTATTGATGAGCATTAATGCTGTGAATAAAGTTATTGATGAGCATTAATGCTGTGAATAAAGTTATTGATGAGCATTAATGCTGTGAATAAAGTTATTGATGAGCATTAATGCTGTGAATAAAGTTATTGATGAGTATTAATGCTGTGAATAAAGTTATTGATGAGCATTAATGCAGTTAATAAAGTTATTGATGAGCATTAATGCTGTGAATAAAGTTATTGATGAGCATTAATGCTGTGAATAAAGTTATTGATGAGAATAAATGCTGTGAATGAAGTTATTGATGAGCATTAATGCTTGGAATAAAGTTATTGATGAGCATTAATGCTGTGAATAAAGTTATTGATGAGCATTAATGCTGTGAATGAAGTTATTGATGAGCATTAATGCTGTGAATGAAGTTATTGATGAGCATTAATGCTTTGAATAAAGTTATTGATGAGTATTAATGCTGTGAATAAAGTTATTGATGAGCATTAATGCAGTGAATAAAGTTATTGATGAGCATTAATGCATTGAATAAAGTTATTGATGAGCATTAATGCATTGAATAAAGTTATTGATGAGCATTAATGCTGTGAATAAAGTTATTGATGAGCATTAATGCATTGAATAAAGTTAATGATGAGCATTAATGCTGTGAATAAAGTTATTGATGAGCATTAATGCTGTGAATAAAGTTATTGATGAGCATTAATGCTGTGAATAAAGTTATTGATGAGCATTAATGCTGTGAATAAAGTTATTGATGAACATTAATGCTGTGAATAAAGTTATTGATGAGCATTAATGCTGTGAATGAAGTTATTGATGAGCATTAATGCTGTGAATGAAGTTATTGATGAGCATTAATGCTGTGAATAAAGTTATTGATGAGCATTAATGCTGTGAATGAAGTTATTGATGAGCATTAATGCTGTGAATAAAGTTATTGATGAGCATTAATGCTGTGAATGAAGTTATTGATGAGCATTAATGCTGTGAATGAAGTTATTGATGAGCATTAATGCTGTGAATAAAGTTATTGATGAGCATTAATGCTGTGAATGAAGTTATTGATGAGCATTAATGCTGTGAATGAAGTTATTGATGAGCATTAATGCTGTGAATAAAGTTATTGATGAGCATTAATGCTTTGAATAAAGTTATTGATGAGCATTAATGCAGTGAATAAAGTTATTGATGAGCATTAATGCATTGAATAAAGTTATTGATGAGCATTAATGCTGTGAATAAAGTTATTGATGAGCATTAATGCATTGAATAAAGTTAATGATGAGCATTAATGCTGTGAATAAAGTTATTGATGAGTATTAATGCTTTGAATAAAGTTATTGATGAGCATTAATGCTATGAATAAAGTTAATGATGAGCATTAATGCTGTGAATAAAGTTATTGATGAGCATTAATGCATTGAATAAAGTTAATGATGAGCATTAATGCTGTGAATAAAGTTATTGATGAGCATTAATGCTGTGAATAAAGTTATTGATGAGCATTAATGCTTTGAATAAAGTTATTGATGAGCATTAATGCTGTGAATAAAGTTAATGATGAGCATTAATGCTGTGAATAAAGTTATTGATGAGCATTAATGCATTGAATAAAGTTAATGATGAGCATTAATGCTGTGAATAAAGTTATTGATGAGCATTAATGCTGTGAATAAAGTTATTGATGAGCATTAATGCTGTGAATAAAGTTTTTGATGAGCATTAATGCATTGAATAAAGTTAATGATGAGCATTAATGCTGTGAATAAAGTTATTGATGAGCATTAATGTATGGAATAAAGTTATTGATGAGCTTTAATGCTGTTAATAAAGTTATTGATGAGCATTAATGTATGGAATAAAGTTATTGATGAGCATTAATGCTGTTAATAAAGTTAATATTTTTTTCACGAAGCCTTGTTTATAGTAAAATAAATAATTGAATATACATCTGAAATACCTATTCACATTATAGATATAATATTATTGCCCTGTTGATTCAAATTGAATAGTGATTTATATATCAATCCCTTTCACCTCATAACTTCCGGCCACACTGTCATAACTCCAAAAAGTTATTTTTCAGGAGAGGCATTTTAGTAGTTGTAATTTATGTACATTTAATGGTATATCGTTAGGACATTTAGCCTCTCTAGCGGTACATTTTAGGCTTTAATTGTAAAACTTTTACCAAATGATCAGTATATTCAGATTTTTATTAATATATGGATAACTCTAAAATACATGTTTTTGTGTTTATGACGTTGTTCTCGCAAACAAGCGATATGCTATACTTTGATCTGTATAGTCTGGTAACAGATGAAGAATAATTATATTTCATAATTTTTGCATGCTTAGGTTTTCCGTTATTTAGGTTTTATCTTCGGTATGATATAATTATTAATGAAAATGTGAATAATTTTTCATAAAGATATCAATTTCCACTGAAGAAAATTGTTGTATACCTCTGTTGATTTACTATCACTATTAGTTTCTCGTATTATTTTCCGGACTCAAAATCGACTGAAGCAGTTCGTCTCACTGCGTGTAGGTAATTGCAAGGTTCAAATTCAACTTTTATTTCTTTTAAACATTTTTATTTATTTTGTGAGATATACATAAGGTAAAACTTCTGATTATATCACGACATATGCAGTATTTTTACCCTGAAGACGATATTTCACGTGTTGTGTGTAACGATAATTTATTAGTCGAGTCTGAGAGTTTAAAGTTCACTATCCTAATGCCTGATATTTTCTGATGCTGCAAGACTTCTTTTTTTATTCAATATCAGAATTCGTAACTTAGTATTTTGTTTTCCTTTTCACTTTTTCGTTTCACTCCTCTCATTCAATTACCCATCACTCTTCATTCTCTGGAATCACTTCGCTTTCATGTCTTGTTAGGTTGGTAACAGAAACTCTCACTCAACCTTCTCTCTTCTGTTCAATGTATTAGAAAGTAATACTGCCAAGCTCAGAAATTCAGACAACGCAAATTTGTTGAGGCTGCAGAAATGTATGTACGTATAATCGTATATACATGTACACCATCACGTTAAGTTTGTTTGATCCAAATAGCAAATATATATCAACAAATAACTATGTTTTTTGTAACATTGTTTTTCTCTTAAAATTTAGGTAATATATGTACTAATTTTATTGAGAAAGTTACATTTACGTTTAATGAACATTTGGGTTTGGGAGGTAAATATTTATTAGGATGTTTAGTAACATCGTTTTCTTCTTCTTACTTTCATCAGCTGTCTCCAATCTTCTAGATATTATTAATGCATAACCACTCAACAGAGTAAGTTTATTGTGTTCAGTTGTGATAGGAGTATAGGATCGTTCTCCACTTTGAAATTATATTGCAATAGAACTGATTTACTATCACTTCTATTGAACCAATTACTTACGAATAACATTCCTTGTGTATCTCATCAGTTAATATTTCATTTCGTATGATATCCGCAATTGTTTAAGGCAATTTGTTTCAATTTGGTTGAATGAGTTATTCGTGTAATAACTTAATAAGATTACCATTAATTTTATGAGATTACAAATAAATGAATGGAAAAGAAATAAATAATCCCAATTAAATATAGCCTTCTGCAACTTTTCGAAGTTAATAACTGGATATTGACAGAGAAAGACGTCAAGTCTCGCTCTGTCAATCTTTCCATCACTGCACCGCATCATATTTGCCCCTATAGCATTCCCGCTATTTCCTTTCACTGATCATTAATCCTAACTGTGATTGTGTCCTAAATCTTCGCTTTGAGAGCCTCTCCCTTCATGCAATTTACGTCTGAATCCATTAACTTAATGCAATTGCGCACTTTTGAGGCTTACACCGCAATTACTAGCACCTTCCCAATGGCTACCGTACTAGTTAGTCTGCTGATGCTTCTGGTGCATTAATTAGCATAATTAGATTATTTTCATTCGAATAAATAAAGAACTCATAATTTGAATATATTGTATTGAGTATAGTATATATTGTGTCCTCAATGAAAATACTCAATCGGTGAATTTTCATTTGTAAATTCATATTGCCACTACAATTGATCATAGATTGGTAAATATTATTAGTATGCTAATGCCAGAGTCATGGATAATAATGATCTATTCTAGACAAAAAATACAGGTAAATATACTCTCCACCATATTATATTATATAATCTTTGTGATCTAATATTTTTCACCACCAATCTCAGTGTTGTTTTGGGTGCCATTACCAAAGCCTATATATTTTTATTATTCCAATGGCTGCATAACCTTATCTTGTAACTGTTATCTTTCCATTTGATGATAACTACAGTACTGCAAACTATTTTCCTCTTCAAAAGTTGACTTTACAATCCAAGGAGGAGCTGAAATCACACCATTGCGAAATTCTGCATCATGCGAAACTGATCATAAAATTTTATTTGCAAGTTTAGCTGATTCCTTATTTCATTTTTGTATGGATTTACTTTTATTTTGTCAGTTACTTTTAATTCGGCAAGTTTTTTGGATCGTGTTAATTCAAAGATCTAACTGCCATCTATTAAGTTTTTACCATCTTCTTAGAGTGCTTTGAATGTCACTAATAGTTTTAAAATCTTGTAACTTCTGAATTAATTTCCTGTTCCTTAAATTTCTTTTCTCTATTTTAATGGAAAATTAATGTCTTCTTGTATAAAAAAAGTCTTATCTTTGTTCTCTGCTTCTAAGTTTGAAAGTTTTCGATTTTGTTATGGTTCAAATGTAATTATTAACTTGAATGTGTTACTATTAATGTGCTTTATATATAGATTAATATATATTAAAATAAGAAAAAAAAAATGGCAATAATTCAATTTATCAATATGCATTTCTCTAGTTTCGACAATGTACATACAGTATATTAGCTGCAATTTATAATAATGAATAAATTAGTTTATTTCAATAATTAGTTTAATTTTATTATTTCTTCTAAAAAATAATCTTACAATTAGCATCAAGAATTTACCACCAAATCCAAAAAACAATCGTGATAGCTGATAGTTGGTGTTGAATTTATGTACCACGTTCCTGTATTTATTTATTTTTTTTATTTATAAATCATTTCATGTTTATCTTAGGAATTTTAAAATTCATTAAAGCATTAAATATGAATTTAATGTGATTACCTCTCATTTACTCAATCAAATATTTTGCGATTACAACCAATATATGCTATAATATGTCTGTATTTACTAATAATATTCCATTGCTTGATGTCTCAGTGCAATTACAACTTATCAAAGAAGATTAATAGCCTTCTTGTCAAAGCTTATTGCACATTGGAAAAAACTTCAGCAATTACAGTGAATGTCTTTCATAACATCCACTGGTTTGTAAGTTGAGAAAGATTTAATTATCAAAAGTCCTGTTAGTTTTGCGGATAAGAATCTCATCTCAGGGACTAATTTGAGAAGTTTTCTCTACTTTCAATGGGTTAGGAATTCATAAGATTTCTTAGATACGCCCTATTATAGCAATTGAGAGATTTTGGACGATCTTCCTATTAAATCTACACAAAATTTCTAATTTATTATTGCTTTCGTTTTGGAGGATGTATTCACTATTATTTTATTCAATTATAAATTTATTTTTAATATTCTATATATGATAATTAATTACTTCATTTAGATAATAAATTGCAATTATTTTTTCCACTCATTGTGCTCTGAAGATTTAAAACAATATGTATAATATCTCACGAAAGAAAAGAATGCATTGGATAAATGGGAAGAGGAAAAGATTAGTATTGCATTAGAACTCTAGGTAATATGTACGTCTTATTATATACCATTTTGACATTTAAATGATATGCACATAGCAAATAATGTTATAGGCATTACTAATCTACAGGATAAGTTGAATCACTGCCAAAACGTGAATGACTATTCCATCTTGTCCTTACTCTGTATGGCAGTGACATTATGTGACTTGGACCTCTTTATCATGTCCTGGCAATGTAGACCTCTTTATCATTTCCCGGCAATGTGGATCTCTTTGTCATGTCCTGGCAATGTGAACCTCTTTATCATGTCCTGGCAATGTGGACCTCCTTATCATGTCCTTGCAATGTGGACCTCCTTATCATGTCCTGGCAATGTGGACCTCTTTATCACGTCCTGGCAATGTGGACCTCTTTGTCATGTACCGGCAATGTGGACCTCTTCATCATGTCCTGGCAATGTGGACCTCTTTATCATGTTCTGGCAATGTGGACCTCTTTATCACGTCCTGGCAATGTGGACCTCTTTGTCATGTACCGGCAATGTGGACCTCTTTATTATTACAAGTTTAATATAACATTATTGATTTTTATTTCTATTATAGCTGTTTAAAATCGAAAAGTTCGTGTACATGATTATGTTATTTAAAGAGTTGTTAAAGATTAAATAAAGAATGAAGGTGCCAAATTACTTTCGTTTAATCTTCAACACCAAGAGTTAAAACATCCTAAGAGATGTATGATTCATTCCTATCAATACTAACGGCAAATATCCTCTCTTTCCCTTCTCACATTTTCATCACCAAAGTCCATCTCTTTCCAATATCTCACAAGAGAACATTTCACTCCGTGTGAGCCATCTTCTTGTGACTGTAAATCATGCCGCCATATGCAATATGCATCTTCAGAGACTCGCCACACTAATGAGTCCGAAATTGATTTAGGAGAGTCGGAAAATAGTGTGCAATATCTACGCTTCATCTGATAGCAGATTGGTTTCCCTTACGCCATTGCATGCCATTTACTTTATATAATATTTTGTGTACGGAAAAGAATTTTTGATGTGAAGAGAAGAAAAATTTATTTTCAGCTGATTTTTTAAGTAATGCTAAACAATTGCAAACATTCTTCAAAAATATGAATTTGAATATTAATTGAAAGTATATTAGCTACGATCAACTTGAATCTCAATGTACTACATATAAAGTAATTTTTAGAGATTTTTCGATAATAACTCAAATCATAAAATTTCTAAATGTAGATAATGATTGGCCATTTTACTATTATTTAATGGAAGTTTTTGTATTCAATAAAAGTAGAACATAAACGATTTAAATTTTTTTTTGGATTAAACTGTATAGAATAAGCATCTTCAACTGAATATTTGAAACTGTTTTAATGTTACATATATTCAATTTAACTCTGATGAGTTTGACATGTGTTTTCTAGGCACATCTTTTTTTAATTACTTTATATCTTTTGTGTCATTCCTTTAAATTTACTGGCCTTTCTTGACTTTGTTTTTACATAAATACTAAATATAATTTGTACCTAAAAGGTAAAAAATATCTACGTGTCTGCGTAAATCACGTGAATTAGGGAAGTAATTGTACATTGGTGACGTGTGGCAACGTAGAAATAAAATATGGTATAGCCAATACGCACGAATTTTTCCACGTTTTCATCAAGTAGGTCAGACGGGGTACCACTGCGCAAAATACCGCAAACTCTGTATTTACTCAAAAACTAAATATACAAAAGGAACTCTTCTTCTCGTGATGAAATCATCATGGATGAGAATGGTTCTCAACCAGTTTTGAAATAGTATATAAATAAATAGAATACTTATTGGCCATTTTTCGTGCGCAACTTTTAGTGAGTGTATAGGGGTATCACTACGCACTCCTTTGCCCCATCAAAATCACCAAAATCACCAATACCCCTCCCCTTAACAATCTAAACATCCTTCCTTCCTCATCTAAAAACTCCTCTCCTCCCACCCAAATCCCCCTCTCTTTCCATCTAAATCCCCATCTCCTTCCATCTCAATCTCCCTCTCCTCTCATCGAAATACCTCTCTCTTCCAATCCAAATCCACTTCTACCCTATCTAAATCCCCCCTCCCCCATCTATTTCCCCCTCCCCCATTCAAATCTTATTCTTCCTCATCTAAATCCCCCTCTTCCCCATCTAAATATCTGCGTTTCCCTAACTAAATGACCTCTCCCCAATAT
The DNA here is from genome assembly GCA_947561585.1 of Caprella mutica. Lineage (NCBI taxonomy): Eukaryota > Metazoa > Arthropoda > Malacostraca > Amphipoda > Caprellidae > Caprella > Caprella mutica. The sequence goes on from CANNZV010003453.1 coordinate 57,764, forward strand.
AATTGTCTCTTACTTTTTAATTAAACACATATTTAATAAATGTGCAACAAAGTTAGCTTTTAAATTTTACGTAACTACATAGTTAACTACTTAATACTTATATCAAATAATATAATACGACCGTAGGTTTATTTTTTATCAATATTTTAATTCGATAGCCTCTCATCCCCCACCTAAATACCCCCTCTCCCTATCTTAATAACCCCCACATCAAGTGGCATATATACTACGATCGTAAGTTTATTGTTAATCAATATTAAAATTAAAAAAACACCTTATTCAATATTTAGGTTTTTATTAAAAGATAAAAACTCATTATATTTATATTTATTTACATAAAAATATGGTTATTAATGATGCGCAGTGATACCCCTCTACCTCTTAATTATCTGCATTATCACTGCACACTGTTGTGGCGGAAAAACTGTTAAAACTGAGAAGTTGAAAATTTGACATAATGTAACTGGTAATGTTTGTGCTAACATTTTAAAACGGTATGAATCTACAAATCCCGGTTCTAGAGTTATTGGACAGTTTGTGGGATATTAAAAAACACCAGCGCAAACATTTTTCAGAACGTTTTGAGTGCACCACATTCATAGCGACTTAACTCTTGACTTACTAATATGATAATGGTACGTCATGATGTTTATGGGAGAAAAGATGATGCTTGAAATTATGGTGCACTCAGATTTAGGCTAAACCCAGTAGTTTTAAAATTTTAAGAGGTGCGGAGTGATACCCCATAGAAAGGGTATGCGTGGTGATACCCCATCCGACCCTACATGTGCGAGCTGTGATTGGGACACACTCCACCTAATCACAGCACTTTTCTCTCAATTGCCAAGGTCTTACATACTTATATATTTAATTCTCCTTATACATACAGTATGTTCAACATTTTACTTGAAATTTTGTTCACATTAGTTTAATATATATACTAACAACTTGCAAGAAATACAGTACCGTTGGTTTATAAATAAGTCATATGTTTTTTTAACAAATAATCAAACCTTCCCGTTGATTCTGACAGTCAAACTCATTATGGTTAAAAAAAATTTGAAATAATAGTTCTCTGATTTAGTTTCAACATTTCACGTCATGTTTATTGCTTCATTGTTGCTTTATAATTACTGAGTTGCTTATTTTCTTTTCTTTTGGATATTTATCATGCACGGCCTAAGTAAGGTGTTTTCTTCTTTACAGGCCTCAACTTCTAAAGTAACCACATCTGAAGGCACATAGTCTTCTAAACTACCTACTTCTAAAGTTATTGGCTCTGGTGTCACATCTACAGTAGCTATAGACCTCTAATGTCATGAGTTGAGCGTTTAAAACTGAAAAGTCATGAACAACGACATTAATGAGAGAATCAGCTTCATGACTCTTCTTCTATTTTTCCAAATTATGACTCAGACTGAAATACAACATTGGCCAGAAAAGTGCGAATGGATAAAAAATCTCCGTCACTTACAATGAAACTGTGACAATCTCCATACCTTTCAAATGGAAATAAGCACACCATTCAAATCTTTATTTGGATATCTTATATTTCAAGTTATTTTACCCAATATAGGTTACTTTTCTAACTTTTTGTTAATAATCAATAGTTTTTAAATGCTTTTCTTATCATCCTTATCAATTATTAAGAGAATCTGTTACGTTGCAATAATTTCATACAAACTTTGATTTTCTTTATGTTTATATTTTCACTTTCTTTTGTGCCATATATTATTTAATATTTGTTGCAAGATTATTTATATACAGTTATGAAAATTAGCAATTCTCATCAAGTTCATTTAATTTTTTTTTCAGAATACAAATAGATTAGGATGAAGTGGGGACAAAGTTGAAAACTTTCATACATTTTAAATATGGTAGTGGATTTTGTGTAGCTCTTACTTTGTATTGCATTAAAATTAGGTAAATATCAATCAAGTGAATGAGCGGGTCATGTCCTATCGAGGATGGTTTGGGGCTAAAAACCCTTTTTCCAAAGAAGAATTAGTAGAAGATCCTTCGTCGGAAAAGCTATTACCTCCCATTCATAATAATGAGACTAAGGATATTAATCATAGTGGAAATGATGTGAAAGAACCGTTATTGGAACAAAACTGTAAAGCAACAAAGAGTGCAAGTGAAGAATACCGAGGTAGAAATGAAGAATTTAGTTCTAGGCAGGAGGATGAACAGATTTGTGATGGAGAGATGACAGAGGAATCTGTTGACTTGGCAAGTGACTCTGCAGTTAACGATCCCTTTGATGCAAATCTGTCTTTTTCTGAACGGTTCTCCCTGGAAGGTGAACGAAAAGTTTCCGAAATAGTGATTGGTATGGACAGCTTTGAAGATCCCTGGGGCTTGACTAAAGAATCAGATCTGAAGGTTATTGATACAAAATTCACAAGTGTAGAAACAGATGATTTCTTTGATGTTAGAGTGTCATCTAAATCACAAGGAGACAGTAGTTTAGGTGGATCAAAAGACAAAGCAGGTAAAATTCACTTGAATAATAGAAGACTAAGTAAAGTAGCTAATGTTGCAGCTTTTGAAAGCTCAACATCAAAAAGTAGCTTGGAGCTTGATCAAGGATATCAATTGATGGAAGAAGTACCTAATCAGTCTAATAGAAGACTTATCAGATGGCAACATATCAATGCTGAAGATTCAGAATCATCCGGTTCCGATACCCCTCCTAACTCTACTTCTGAAAGTAGTTCTGGTTCTGAAAGCAATTTTAGAAGTATCAGAACTCCTCCTAAAACCCCTCCCCACAGCCTCGATACCAGTCCCACCAGCACCACCTACCACACTCCCAAACACACCTTCTCCTCAGCCTCACCCCGGGCGAAAAGGATAGGTAAGTTTCATTATCATACTAAGTCCTTAAAGAGCAAGAGACGGAAAGTGAAAAGCAAGCAAAAGTACACCAAGTTAGACACAGGTTCTAGTGACGTTATCGGAACTACTGACGCCATAACCACACCAGCTGTAGTGGCTGAAGACCCTCTCACTGAAGTTGTTGTCGAAGCCGCTGTTACCAGTGGTCGCCCTTTGAACGTGTCCCCTGACGTGCCTCACTCAGCTGACAGTCTCTACAGTACAAGTGGTAGTGACTGTGACGCCTACCAAAGGGTTAGCCCCGGAGGAACACCTTGGACCATATGGTTCAGAGCTCCTTCTCTTCTGGACGCAGGGATCCCTCCTCTCTCACATGCTCCTCCCGATGAGGCGTTGCAGAGGATGAAGAGGAGACTCACTGAGGCTCAGAGGTGAGGAGGATTTATAAATGCTCTTCGAATGTATAAAATAAACATTGAAATGATTTGTGTGTTAATTTCTCTGTTGCGTGTCTCTTTATGTCTTCGCTTCCTCTTTTATCTCAGAACTCCTGAGAGTTTGGCCCAATTTTCTTTGACTCTACTAGATGGAAAATTTCTATGATTTTAGGGATCACTGAGTTATTTTGCTGCACTCTTTCTATTCTATTAAACAGATGTTCATCACGCTTTTCCTAAATTACTTTGCTTTTCAGAAAATAAGCTGATGTATATATTATATAGTTATACGATTTTTCATGAAATATAAGAAGTTATTGGTAATATCTACGGAGATTTCACTTAATGTTTTAGTTAAATATACTAATTCGTAATGTCTGGATCTGTCTTACACTTTGTACTATTTGATGGTGGACAATTTGTCCTTTTATTCTACATTACATTACAATATATGAACAGTGAGTTGAAATATTAGGTGTTAAATTTTCATTATTTAAAATTTAATAGTAAATCTAAATATTTTTTAGTTGAATTTTTTTGTGATGTTTGCATGATTTATTTTATCCATTGTGTAGTATTTTAAACTCTCTTTTTAGTTGCCACTCTGCAGGAACTGGTAGAGTGTATTCAGAGACAATTAATACAAGGAATTATGTTGGTAATTACCATATATTGCAAATGCTCAGAAATAAGGACGACAGTTTTATTTTGTCCCGATTTAAATTCAACAATAAAAGTTTACTGTTTGCAGTATTTTGCTCGCAAATATTGGCAATGTTATCATAAAACCGTTCTTTTTATTTTTGTTAATATCGTGAATGAGTTATTGTAAATGTTAAATCTTGATATAAATTTTTTTTACTGCAATTTACTCCATTTGCTGCGGAAGATTTCAATTTTATTAATTTTCATATTTAGAAATGGGTATAATGAATGGAAAAATTGACTCTTTTCTCTGATAGTACATCATCACAGTGACTCTTTTCTCTAATAGTACATCATCACAGTGACTCTTTTCTCTGATAGTACATCAACACAGTGACTCTTTTCTCTGATAGTACATCATCACAGTGACTCTTTTCTCTGATAGTACATCATCACAGTGACTCTTTTTTTCTGATAGTACATCATCACAGTGACTCTTTTCTCTGATAGTACATCATCACAGTGACTCTTTTCATTGATAGTACATCATCACAGTGACTCTTTTTTTCTGATAGTACATCATCACAGTGACTCTTTTCTCTGATAGTATATCATCACAGTGACTCTTTTCTCTGATAGTACATCATCACAGTGACTCTTTTCTCTGATAGTACATCATCACAGTGACTCTTTTCTCTAATAATACATCATCACAGTAACTCTTTTCTCTGATAGTACATCATCACAGTGACTCTTTTTTTCTGATAGTACATCATCACAGTAACTCTTTTCTCTGATAGTGCATCATCACAGTGACTCTTTTCTTGATAGTACATCATCACAGTGACTCTTTTCTCTGATAGTACATCATCACTATGACTTTTTTCTCTGATAGTGCATCATCACAGTGACTCTTTTCTCTGACAGTACATCATCACAGTGACTCTTTTCTCTGATAGTACATCATCACAGTGACTATTTTCTCTGATAGTACATCATCACAGTGACTCTTTTCTCTGATAGTACATCATCACAGTGACTCTTTTCTCTGATAGTACATCATCACAGTGACTCTTTTCTCTGATAGTACATCATCACAGTGACTCTTTTCTCTGATAGTACAACAACACAGTGACTCTTTTCTCTGATAGTACATCATCACAGTGACTCTTTTCTTGATAGTACACCATCACAGTGACTCTTTTCTCTGATAGTACATCATCACAATGACTCTTTTCTCTGATAGTACATCAT
>CANNZV010003454.1:0-62900 GCA_947561585.1 Caprella mutica
CAGTATATCAGCTATACCTTCTGATATACTGTATATCACGCAGTATATCAGCTATACCTTCTGATATACTGTATATCACTCAGTATGTAAGCTAATAAACTATATCTTGATATACTGTATATCACGCAGTATATCAGCTATACCTGCTGATATACAACATAGTATAATGAGGCAAAAAAAAAACGAGTACGAAATTGAAATCGTCTTAACTTCAACAAAAACCATGATATTGTAATAGGACTGATGAATCAAAGATACCTGTGTAGGGGATGTGTCTTAAAAAACTGAACTAAGACACTGGAAAATACTTCACAGAGCTCTGTTTCAATAGATGATGAGATTGTTTGATTAAGTTGTGCATATCCGTCATATCTCTACAATCAGTACCTTATCAGTCATATCTCTACAGTCAGTACCTTATCAGTCATATCTCTACAATCAGTACCATATCAGTCATATCTCTACAATCAGTACCATATCAGTCATATCTCTACAATCAGTACCATAACAGTCATATCTCTACAGTCACTACCTTATCAGTCATATCTCTACAATCAGTACCATATCAGTCATATCTCTACAATCAGTACCATATCAGTCATATCTCTACAATCAGTACCATAACAGTCATATCTCTACATTCAGTACCTTATCAGTCATATCTCTACAATCAGTACCATATCAGTCATATCTCTACAATCAGTACCATAACAGTCATATCTCTACAATCAGTACCTTATCAGTCATATCTCTACAGTCAGTACCTTATCAGTCATTTCTCTACAATCAGTACCATAACAGTCATATCTCTACAGTCAGTACCTTATCAGTCATATCTCTACAATCAGTACCATATCAGTCATATCTCTACAATCAGTACCATAACAGTCATATCTCTACAGTCAGTACCTTATCAGTCATATCTCTACAATCAGTACCATAACAGTCATATCTCTTTAGTCAGTACCTTATCAGTCATATCTCTACAATCAGTACCATATCAGTCATATCTCTACAGTCAGTACCATATCTCATATCTCTACAGTCTGTACCATATCAGACATATCTCTACAGTCAGTACCATATCAGTCATATCTCTACAGTCAGTACCATATCAGTCATATCTCTACAATCAGTACCTTATCAGTCATATCTCTACAATCAGTACCATATCAGTCATATCTCTACAATCAGTATCATATCAGTCATATCTCTACAATCAGTACCATATCAGTCATATCTCTACAATCAGTACCATAACAGTCATATCTCTACAATCAGTACCATATCAGTCATATCTCTACAATCAGTACCATAACAGTCATATCTCTACAGTCAGTACCTTATCAGTCATATCTCTACAATCAGTACCATAACAGTCATATCTCTACAATCAGTACCATATCAGTCATATCTCTACAGTCAGTACCTTATCAGTCATATCTCTACAATCAGTACCATATCAGTCATATCTCTACAATCAGTACCATAACAGTCATATCTCTACAATCAGTACCATAACAGTCATATCTCTACAGTCAGTACCTTATCAGTCATATCTCTACAGTCAGTACCATATCTCATATCTCTACGGTCAGTACCATATCAGTCATATCTCTACAGTCAGTACCATATCAGTCATATCTCTACAATTAGTACCATATCAGTCATATCTCTACAATCAGTACCATATCAGTCATATCTCTACAATCAGTACCATATCTTTACAGAATGAATAGAATCTTGAACAAAATTGATATCACGATAATTCCGGAAGCCATGATAACTAAATTTCGAAATGCTTTCATGACTGGTGACTTATCGGGCTTCAATTCTTCAGTATTTTTGAACTCCGAACTTCCTGGCGAAATCTTCAGTGCAATAAGGGTAATGTGATGTTTATTATGACTTTCTTTAAGGTGAAAAATCATCTACAATTTATATATCTCATACCTGACTCAGTGGCATTTCTCAATATTATTACAACCATAATCCTATTAAAATAAATTTCTTAAACGGAATTGTGAAATATAATTTTTTAATAAATTATCACTGATGCAGCCGGAAATTATCTTCAACATGGGACAGCGTGAAGTGGACTTGTTTGTTCTCTTCGGGAAGAATGTGATGGACAAATCTTTCTACGATTGGCTGAAGCAACTCAAGGAAACAAATGTTACGAAGGACCAGGCAATCGCACAGTTGCAGAACCTCCTTCCTTCCACTTCTGTAAGTTTTAACTATTAGTTGAATTACTTAAGATTTTACCACTATTTCATTTCATCCCACACAAGTAAATTCATTTTTTGATGCTCAATCGAACTGAGATGCATGTTATATATACATATGTTAATACAGGGATAAACTACTTATAAATAAATAAATAAATTCAATTATTTACTCGGCTACTGAAAATAATTAATTAAATTAAAATATCTTGTTAAAAATAATGTTTCTTGTTGACTTATAGAACTATTGATGAATCTTCGCTTCTGTTAAAATAAAAACATTATGAATTCATCTTCAGTCAAAAATAAGTAAATTAAAATCATAATTTTCGTATTAGATTATACTGAAAATTATAAGGGATATTTGGAGTAGCTTTGATAGCTACTATAATCTAATAAAATAATTTTATAGCAAAAACCTTTTCTAAATTGCAAAAAATGATCACACAGGTGAAAATAGGAGCAGGTTCGAGACATCGGTCTAGCTGATCGGAGTATTCACCCCGGTAGTCAGGGAGCAGTGATAAAGCAACGTGGGAGCCAAACTGACCGCTTTTGGGGGCTATATAACTCTACTCCGTCGTAACTGCACAAAACTACTCTGGGCACCTGCTCTTATCTGCCTTCACGTGCTGCCTAACTGCTGCTGTGTGACCCGTAGCCACGACAGAAGTAATATAATATTATATTACTAATAACAGTTGTGGCTACGGGTCACACAGCAGCAGTTAGGCAGCGCGCGTAGGCAGATAAGAGCAGGTGCCCAGAGTAATTCTGCGCAGTTACGACGGAGTGGAATCAACTCCAAAGCGGTCAGTTTGCCTCCCACGTTGCGCTACCTCTGTTCCCTGACCCCAGGCAACAAGGACTTATTCCTGGGATATTAAGGGAATATTCCAGGAATATATCCTTCTTCCCAGGGTTATTCCCTTAATATCCCAGGAATAATGCTTGCTGCCTGGGACTGCCGGGGTGAAAACTCCGATCGGCGTGACCGCTGCCTCGAAACTGCACATATTTTAACTGGGAATAAATGCCATAGTGATTAGAGTGAACAAATTGAGTAAAAGTAATCGAGAGAAAAAGTGTTTACTTGGAAAACTAAATTCCGAAATGCTTTCATGACTGGTGACTTATCGGGCTTCAATTCTTCACTAATCATGAACTCCGAACGCAAATATTACTAGTCTGCCACCAATCTATAGATAATAGTTTAAGTTGCAAACATGGTTGTACAGAAGTTTCAATAATAAATCATCTATCAAGAAATGTGAAAATAATTAATTATCACGACTATTGCATGTAATGAGAACATTTTAGTAAATATTTTTTAAATTTTCGAATTAGCTCTTTTGGTTCATTTGAAAATAATTTAAACTATTCTTTACTTTGAACAGACAACTGGAGCTAACGAGGTAAGTGTTTTGATTGATCAATCAGCACCCTATAAAATGAAGATTGTAATAAACAATGATAATATTAAGATACTATATTAAAAAATTCAAATCACTCAAAATATCAATTCAAAAAATATATTATACGCGCAATTTAGTCATAATATTAAGATACTATATTTAAAAATCACTCGTATAAATAATGTAATATTCTCATAATATCAATAGACAATATTATAAAATATTGTAATTCCCTCATATATAATATCACTATCCAATATTTGAAGCATTGTAAGTCATTCATAATATTAATACATACATTATATATAAAGCCTTGAAATTCACCCAAAATATCAATATATGTACTATATTTTAAACTTCACAATTTAAAATATAAATATATCAGCTACTTGATTTCTTTTCATATTCGTCACAATTGTATTAATGGTAACCTATATATCTAATTGAGGAAAACATTTATATGTCAATCACCAATTATTAGATATTTGTGGATTTTTCATAGTCTGTGAATCGTAAAAAGTATCGAAACGTATTTTAATGTTTTATATCATTCATACCCGGCTAAAAATATGAGCAGTTTTTCATTAATTCAATAAATGTGTTTCATTATATGTGCCTATATCTTTAGAATGGTATCCGGAAAACAGCCTGGCGGAAAACTGCCGACACGGAAAATTGTCATGCGGAAAACTGCCAAGCGGGAAACTGCCAGTCACTTGCTGGCATTTTTTTTCACTTTTCTGAAATATTATCTAGTTATAAACACATTCTTGGCACATTCTATTTATAAAAAACGGCGTTAGCCCTTCGTAAAGAGGTTATGGGGACATTCATTTGTACAGTATTAACTATTTAGGTATTGTATTCCTATTGACGTCAGCAATATAGCCTTTGGTTCCGAAGCAAACGTTAAACTCTGCGTACTGATTTGTGATTACTAGCTAAGTAGATATTTACGCAATTATAAATTTTTTTGAATTAAAGAAAATCAACGAACACTATCAAGAGAATCGATATCATTCATAATGATGTTAACATATATTTGAATAATACCCAATTGAAAACAGGAGCAGGTTCGAGGCAGGGGTTCAGCCGATCGGGGTAGTCACCACGGCAGCCAGGGAGCAGCGAGAGTGCATCGTAGGTGTTAATCTGACCGCTTTGGGGCTAATTCTACTCCAATGTAACTAGGGAGAATTGCTCTGGGCATCTGCTCCTATTTGCTTAGTGAGTTGCCTAACTGCGGATACGCGGCCCTTAGCCGAAACTGTAATAATAGTAATATAATAATATTACAGTCGTGGCTACGGGCGGTGCATCCGCAGTTAGGCAGCGAGCTGTGCAAATAGGAGCAGGTGCCCAGAGTAGTTCTGCGCAGTTACTCTAGTATAGAATTAGCCCCCAAAGTGGTCAGTTTGACTCCCACACTGCGTTCTCGCTGCTCTCTGACTGCCGTGATACCCCGATCGGCTTAACCGCTGCCTCGTACTGCTCCTATTTTCACATGGCTATATGGAACACGCTTTATATTATTTCCTTTTCTGTTTGCAGGTTTCCAGATCTAAAATTGATCTTTTGCTCAGTCATTTGGGTGATTTTAAAAACTTTACCGCAGACGACGTCAAGGAGATGAAACCCATACTCTTCCTCGTGGACAACAGTCAGCTCTTGAAGATAGAAAATGAAGAGGCGCAAAAAGAAATGTGAGAGCAAACTAGTAAATATTCATAAACTTACAAAATCTCCAACTTGTGGGAAAGAATAGATATAAAGGAAAACATTTTTGATTTGATAATATCATTCAATTTTAATAGATAAGCCAACTCTGCTTGCATTATTATTATTATTATTATGCATTCTGGATTTTAGGGAAATATATGCAATATACAGTATATTATGTTCGTAAAATCATCAATTGATATTATTATTTTTTCCGATTAGAATAATGTTATTTTAATATCTATTATACCGGGGTGTTCCACATAGGGGTGACCGATAACAAAACGCTATAAAACATAAGATAGATAGAACCCTCCACTTTTCGTCATTTTTTCAGTAAAAATACTTCCAATTTTTGTGTCAGTATAATAAAATTTCTAACTAAATATTTATTTAAGCACAGGCCGCAACATGACTACTGTGTCCCTATAGTTTCCTGTAGTACCTGCTAAATCAATCCGTCAAACCCTCTTATTGGAACAATCATATCACTTCATTCTTTAGTGGCGAAGTATCTCTTATACAGTATCATAACAGTCTCAACAAATTGTGTAGGCATGAGCTATCCACGCTACTTACATGGTCACAATGACCAGATGTGCGGACGATCAATCTCTGCTGTTGACCAAACATGGTCACGCGTGCCGGTGAAAGATTTTTTTGAGCTTGCGATGGCATTAGCTACAATATGTTGGCAACCACTAATGAACCTGCTAAATAAAGCTCTAATTAACTTATTCAACCCCCCAAAAAAATTATAACATAAAAAAAATCATATTTTCTGGAAATGATCATTGACCAACCGATTAGAGTTGAAAGTGTTTAGAATGGAATAGATTAATATCTAGTATATAAAATTGATCATCATGATGAAGATGCTATAAGCCATTTGTCATCTTTCAATCCATTCGTTTAATTAACTTCCAAAGATTGACTTCGTACAACAGTTCATTATAATAATCTACAGGCTAGTTAAAATGGCGTGCTATCAGTAATGGCATGATTGTTCATATTTAAGAAGCTGCACCATGATAAACTTAAGTATGTTTTCTTAAAGCCTTGCATCAGATGCCACTTCTTGCTAATGTTACTTTTTTATTCAGCCGTTCATTACTTTTCTTGAAAATTATATATGTTGCAATAAGCTTTATGACTCTTTAACTGCCTGCATTCTACACAAAAATATATAACTGCTATTCCAGAATAATATAAACTATTGCTTTCAACTTACCTACATGAATAGTTTGACCTTGCAGCTAGATATAGCCCATTCCAATAGTCTATAGTATAGGTTGCTAGTGTATATAATATTAACATGTACTATATATTCTTCAGTTTACGCCAGTCAAGTCTTTGCATCACCAATGGCGCTATCGGAGAGAGGAAGGCCCCTTCGTGTCCTCATGCCAATGAAATGTTAGGCCGAATAAAATCACGAAGAGGAGACAAGATGATGGATCTCAGGTAAATTAAAAAAGTTTGATATCATAATACAATCTGCCCGAAAAAGTCCTTTCATGTGATAGGACTTCATAGAAGGGCTTGAAGATTTAAATTATCATATTTTTATCAGATATCCTAACTCGTTCCAATCATTTGAAACACATATTTTGGTTTTAGATTATAAATTATATTCAATTTATAAATTCCATTATTCCTGTCTACAGGTATCAATCCTTTAAAAAAATCCTCGGGGAAGCTGAAGACTTGATGGGTGAAGAGTTTGCAAAAATGAAACTAGAGCAAATTCCCCTTATGTACCTGATGGAAGTGGATGGAAAACTCTTGGATGAGAGAATATCAGACCTCGTAGTCGTACGTATAACGGGTCAAGCTGTAGGGGAATTTATCGAAAGCATTGATCAGTTCTCTCTTCGATCAATCGTTATGCGATCATTTCTAAATTCGAACAATTATACTTTCGATCAATTTTCCATTCGATCAATTGCTTTCAATAAAGTTCTTTCGATCAATATGCTTTACATAAATTCTCTGGATCCCATGCGAAAAGCAATTACTTCAAAGTGCAATGAATTCTTCACTCAGGGGGATAGTAGCTTAAAAAATTCAATATAATTTCATCGAACTATTCATTCTACCCAAATTAATCAACTTTACAACTAATCTCTAAATTGAATTTATTGCAATTTGAATTAGTGAAAATTTGCAGTTTTTAATTATGAAAATATACATTAAATTATTGAATTATTTCATTGTTAACAAATACTCTGTTTAAGTTCCATGCTAATTAATTAAAAAGTGGCAGATGTTTATGAATATAAATATTTTCTAATGTTCTAAAGTACAGACTAAGACAATATCGAGCTGTTATACTTCAGAGTTACTACACACAGAGAAAGGATTAGTTGAATCAAATCATATTTGATTTGTTTTGACTAAATTTTATGGTTTATCTGTGCGCCTACCTACGTGGTGAGTTGCAGGTACTATTTAATACGAGTTAAATTGACGTTGGTTAAAACAACACATATGTGAGTTGATTATTTTTTATTCCCGATGGTCACAACAACTACCTGTGATAGTCAAAACTGCTCGTGATGGTTGAACCAATTATATGTAATGGTTATAACAACTGCAGAACAAGGTTACATCAACTACTTGTGTATGTTTCTCCAATCACTCCTATGTGTTATACCAACTACTCGTGTAGGTTATACCAACTACTCGTGTAGGTTACATTAACTAAAAGTATAGGTGATATCAACTACTCATGTATGTTATACCAACTGCTTGTGTAGGTTACACCAACTACTCGTGTAGGTTATACTAACTACTCGTGTAGGTTATTCCAACTACTCGTGTAGGTTATACCAACTACTCGTGTAGGTTACATTAACTACTCGTATAGGTTATATCAACTACTCGTGTAGGTTATATCAACTACTCGGTTAGGTTATATCAACTTCTCGTGTTGGTTATATCAACTACTCGTGTAGGTTATATTATCTTCTCGTGTTGGTTACATCAACTACTTGTAAACTAAGTAAATGTATATCAACTATTATAGTGTAGGTTGAAATATCGGTCTGGTTAGCAGTAGCCAGACTTTTTACAAGACTTTTTCAGTCACTATATTTACTCTATTAAATTATAATCTCGAGTTAGGTCCCGGTATCAATTAGATTAGACTATTTATTTTCTAGGACCAAATCTAACATGTTCACATTTATTTTCTACTTTTGCTTCTGTGATATGCATACTATTTTAATTTTAAAAAATAATTGATCACCTAGACCTATCCTTGCTTTTTGAAATGTTTTCGATCCTATGAATTGATATATGGTTATCAGTTGTAAATTAATAGATTAGATTGAATAAGTAATCTCATCAGGTCAGTTTATAAATAAGTAGTTAGATGACATAAATAACTTTACGTAGTGATAAATAGGTAGGCTAGATGAATTAATTAACCAGGCTAGATTACAAAAGTTGATAAATCTTTGATATGCTGCAATTGTACTATAACTTAATGAATAATAAATTAATGATAAAGCCTTTATCTTCTAAACCATAATTTAGTGCAATTCATCTTACTCATAGGCACTGATATTGAAATATGCTAATAGAATTACCAAGGTCAAATTGAAAACGAAATATAAACATTTAAGTTTTAGATTTATTATTTAGAAGTACAATTTGAATTCTCGTCACTTTCTTTCACGACTGTAGGTTGCCAATTCCTGAAATAAGAGATTCGTGTATTAATATATATTGAATAGAAATTCACAGTATCGTTCATATACATTATCAATAACATCACCTACTCTTTTTCCTTTTGTGATGAGATAGCGACAGCTTCGATATTCTTTTCATGTCTGGAATCCCTAAAAGCATATGAAAAAGTAAGAGCTAATCATATTGCAAATACACATTTAAAAATCATCTAATATTTTCAAATACTTACTCTGACCTAGCATAATTGTTCCTGAACCATTCAAAGGAATTGAAGAGGACTCCGATAGTTGATGACGTTGATCTACTTCATCAATTCTTCATAAAGATCTGAAAGTAGATTCAGAAAATATAGAAAACCATATATTAATAAAGAAATGAAAAGAATTATTAACTGAGAATTCTTTCATATAGGTAAATTATTTATATAAAATGTTAAACTAATTATAAATCTTCAGATGCAGTATAAATTTAGCTCTAATAAATGCAATGGATTTTTCTAGCTAATCCTCATAATTTTGTTCATTATACACTCATAATGTAGACTTTAATTAAATACCAAGAAAGTATAATATATCAAAAGGCTCACCTCTGGTTGGAGTTCTCCCAACTAAATCCCTGGACGGTGTTCTCCTCCGACTACCTCCCTGGATGGAGTTCTCCCAGTCATAGAAAACTAGGGTCAAGTAGGTAAATTGCAGCACTTTAACTAACTGCGGTCTCTTATCTCAGAAACATTAATAACCATCATGACTTCAAGGCACTCGTGAAATGAATAGAACCTATCATAAATTGAGCTTAAATTATGATGTTCAACAATTCAGTATATAGCTAAACTAATTTCAGAATGATTTGAGACTCTCTTAATAGGGTCACAAATAGAAATTAAAGAACCGAATTTGGCTGTGTAACCCTACCTATAGGTACACCAACTAGTTTTAAAATATATAGATTATCAGACCACTTTACTTGAGATACTAGGATAAGTTCCGAAATATCGGACGGCTCCACATTTTCGGTCGCGTAAGAAAAACTATATTAAATTAACTTTTATTTTAATTAGCTAGTAGGTAGCTATATACTACATTTCATACGTGACCGAAAATTTGAAATCGCCTGATAATTTGGAGCCTACCCTATTCTGAGGACAGCGCAGTAACTGCCTAGCCTATGTAGAAGGGGTGTAGGTCATAAGCCCCCCGGTCAAGAGCCCCCCCGGTCATGAGCCCCCCCGGTCAAGAGCCCCCCCGGTCATGAGCCCCCCTAGGTCATAAGCCCCCCCGGTCATGAGCCCCCCCGGTCATGAGCCGCAACGGTCATGAGCCCCCCCGGTCACGAGCCCCCCTGTTTTTAAATCCTTATTTACCTATACTATTTAATCCTTATTGACACTTTTGTAGTTCATTACTGAATAGACATAAAATATATGTATATCGGGGGGGGGGGGTGCCGCCCCCCGAACCCCCCCGCCTGGTCATTAAACAATCATGAAGTGTGCAGTACAACAAACTAGCGGATACAACAAACTACATTAGTAACTCTCAGTTATTTCTATCTAAGTAATTCTTCATTTGTTTAACTAGGTAAATAAGGATTAAAAAAACAGGGAGGGGGGGGGGGGGCTCGGGACCGGGGGGGCTCATGACCTAGGGGGGCTCATGATCGGGGGGGCTCGTGACCGGGGGGGCTCATGACCGGGGGCTCTTGACCGGGGGGGCTCTTGACCGGGGGGCTCTTGACCGTACCCCATGTAGAAGGTATTGACACTGAAAAAAACAGCTAGGTAGGTATGATGCTTAAATATGTTAACATATAATAATCTAGGAAAATTAGTTTGGATATCAGTTTACAAACTGGAAGGCAGTAATCAAAATTTATCATTATAAAAGTTATATACTGATAATCAGCTCTTCAAATAACTACCTATATAAAGCCACCAAACTATCAATCACCAATATTTTAGAATATTTAGGCAGACATTTATCAATTTATTAATGGAATTAATTAATAATTAATAATCGATCGGCAGCGATAATACTATTTAATGCATATAACGCTATTGTTTGCACTTGAACTAAAATGGTATTGAGGAGCGTTCACATTCAACACGTAACACACTTGAAACAAGATTTAAACTGAAAAGTGTTATGCGAATAAATTAGCTTTGAGGAAAGCATAAGTTGCCACTTACTCATTTGATTGATCTCACATCTAAACTTAAAAAAAAGTAGCACTAACTCTCATAGTAAGTTAATTTATACACCAGATAAATAAGATTAACAGTCTTTGTGGGTTACATTATCACACTATGTCATAGTTGTTTTAACTCACACCTAAACTTACAAAAAAGTAGCGCCAACTCTCATAGTAAGTTAATTCAAACACTGCAGAATACACTGGATTAACAGTTTTTGTGGTTACTATAACACACTATGTCATAGTTGATTTAACTCGCACCTAAACTTTAAAAAGTTGCGTCAACTCTCATAGTAAGTTAATTCATACACCAGATACATTGAATTGACAATATTTGTGAGTTACTTCAACACACTATGTCCTAGCTGTTTTAACATATGTTCAAACTCCCAAAATGTAACTCCAACTCTCATAGTAAGTTGATTCAATCCATAAAATGATTTGAATTAACTATGTTTGGTGACACATACGTCATAGTTGTTTTGACACACATGAAAACATGAATAAAGTCAAACCAACTCACGTAATAAATTGATTCAAAGCATAAATTGTTGACCCATTAAATATGAGTAAACTTTTTTCTCTGTGTATTGATATATTATTGGGTGTTTTTTTTTTCGAAATAATTTGCTATTATTTTATAATTTGAATTAAAAAAAGGCCTTCCCAGTTGATTTTTTAGGCCGATTTATAGCCGATTTTTGGAAGAGTACCTAAACAGGAATCGGCGTATTGACGATGAATCATTTATAAATATTCGAAGAAGTGTCCGTTTTATCCAAGATTTTTCGTATAAAATAAGGCAGGATGATCGTCGATACACCGAAGAAGCACATGCATAACCGACTGTAGCCGTCCTTAAATCAACGATGATTCAATTTCGATTTGAAGACGTTTCATGGAAGATTCATACGAAAACAATTCACATAATCACCTCAATATTATTGACGATTCAAGCAAGATTTATACATGGCGCCTATCTATAATCTTCCCTGCATTTAGATCGATTCATGGTAGTTTTCTAATGCATGAATATATATATTTATAGGGTTAAATAAAACCAAAATTATCATTTGAAAGGTATTTGGCTTTATATCGATTAGCTTAATGTTACATATTTTTATATACATATTAAATGGAAAGAAATGGAGAAAGAAATGAAGTGGTGTGTCCGGGGGACTCGAACCTGCAAATGTAGTCTCATGGAGAATGGAAGTCAGCGACATATCCTCTGAGCCATCTTGGACATGGTAGAAGAAGAATTTGGATCATATTTATTCAATATGATAACCCGCGTGTTTTTTAAAGTTCTTATGAATGAATATGAGTCTGTCGTAACTCAGCGATCTTCATCGAAGACGTGTCTGCTATAATTCATTCCTTTAATAATTAGGGGACGATGAGTCTATCATAACGCGTCGATGATCATCGAAGTCATGCCTGCTGTAATTCGGGGAAGATGAGTCTTCCATAACTCGCCGAAGATACATCTACGAGCTGCCTGCTGTAATTTAGGGAAGATGAGTCTTCCATAACTCGACGAAGATACATCAACGTCCTACGAGCTGCTTGCTGTAATTCAGGGAAGATGAGTCTTCCATGTAACTCGCCGAAGATACATATACGAGCTGACTGCTTTAATTCAGGGCAGATGAGCCTTCCATAACTCACCGAAGATACATCTACGAGCTGCCTGCTGTAATTCAGGGAAGATGAGTCTTCCATAACTCGACGAAGATACATCAACGTCCTACGAGCTGCCTGCTGTAATTCAGGGAAGATGAGTCTTCCATGTAACTCGCCGAAGATACATATACGAGCTGACTGCTTTAATTCAGGGCAGATGAGCCTTCCATAACTCACCGAAGATACATCTACGAGCTGTCTGCTGTAATTCAGGGAAGATGAGTCTTGCATAACTCGCCGAAGATACATCTATGAGCTGCCTGCTTTAATTCTGGGAAGATGAGTTATAACTTGCCGAAAATGCATCTATGAGCTGCCTGCTGTAATTCGTGGAAGTTGAGTCTTCCATAACTCACCGAAGATTTAATTCGAGAAAGTAGAATCAACCATGATTCGTTGAAGATCATTCGATAATCCTCTACAGTCAATCGCCGATGAGAATTTATCGGCAATTTATCGGTGTTTCGTCCACGTTTCATTCTCTCTGCCATAAACGCTCTTAAATCATCGAAGACACTCTCTTAAATTTTATCTGGGTTCTGAAGAAATGAAATAACCAAAACAGTTTTATCTTTGACCCGGAGATGGGTTGTTTTGTTATTGAAATAAAATAACTTTGAAAATAGTATAATTTTCAGATTTATTATTTGATTTTTTAATATTTTCAATTTTTCATATCTGATATGAAATTCGTGAGTCTCTTGATTGGAATATAAAAAGTAGCAGTAAGCTTAAGGAAGAAACACGCATATATCATGCATAAAACAATCAAAGTGTTCATTTTATTTTCAGTTGTTCATAAACCGTCCAGACGTGAGAGCCAAAATTGGCAGAGTGTTGACAGAAAAAATTGCAAAATTTCAGAAACTTGATATGATCACCAATGCAGCCGATGTGAGTATTATTTAATAAAATTAATTAACAATTCTTGTTAATAGTACCAGCACTATTCAACAAATATTTTTTTTTAGATTATAATTTGTTTTACTTAATCTTCTACAGCTAGAATTTAAACTACGAAAATTAGGTGAACTCATTGACTACATCCAAATAGGAGATGTTAATATAAACGCCGTGAGTGATAGTATGGAAGTTACTTTGAACAGAAATGGTCTGTTAGCTCTACAGGAAGGAGATTTTGACAGCCGCGTAAGTTCTACTCTCTTGATAAATAACACATAGTATATCCATTTATGAATATTTCATCTGTATTTTCTTTGTGCAGTCGGCAAAAATAATTGCACAAAATGTTCGAAAATATCGAGGAAGTTTGAGTGCCACAGATTTGCAACAGATGGGTGAGTTGGAAGGATCAAAAGTAGCCACAGTATTGTTTCAATATTTGGTTATATTTATAATAAACACAATAACAAATATATTATCAATTCAATATTAACGAATATTAATCAATCAATGATTGGTTATTTTACAATAATTGAATATGGAAATTTGCTAATTAAATTTCATATTTTCTTGACATGTACAGTTTGTGCATTTGAACAGTTTCCTATTCAACATCACATCTAATATATATCTACTATATACATATTAAGAAGTCTCTTTCAAATGGCTATGCCCTTAGATTCTAATTTTGGGTTTTGATTATTCAGGTTCATTGGTTGCGCTAACTGATGCTCTAAGTATCAAGTCTGTGGAAGGGGCCAATATCTTGTCTGCAAACCAGTGGGAAGAAATTGCAGACAATGTTGAAAAATACGGAGGATCTTCAAAAGAAGGAAAAGTAAGATCTGCACATTATTCGATATTTATTCGATATTTTGAAATCTAATGTTCCTCTAATGATTATTAATATTGATTTTAATAATAGTTGCGTCAAGTGAAGAAAGCAATCCAGAACACTTTCACAAATTCGGATGGTATTGACATGAATACTGTGACTAGAACTATGATGAAGACTCTGCCAGTGAAAGACTTCAGTACCTTGTCGCCTGCTAGTATCAGTGCCGTGATGTCAAAGAACATACAGTTGCCTGTGGCTGCCACAGGAGCAATGATGAATAGGGTAAGAATTAAGAAAGAAGTTAATGTTTATTTATTGAATCAGAAAAGTAAAATATTTATTTTGTGAGAGTAAAATATTCATTTTGTGAGAGTGAATTAAAAAGTATGTAATTAAATGAAGCAATGATTTTAGAGCTTTCTATAAAGAGGTGATCACATCATTAAAACTTAAAGCACTTTCTAAGATTATGGATGTTTCTATACGTGACGTGATCTTTTTGGAACTCTTTTGAAAATTACTATAGCATATTTCATCTAATTATATAGTTTACAGTCGAAACTGAAGAGTAGGTATCATGGATCTCTGTGATAATTTTTAATTGCAAGAATAATTGAAATAATTGTTAGCAGTATAATGTTAGATATAAGTGTTTGTGTATAGAATATACGTACATACTTTTGTGAAAGTATTGCTCTCTAATACCATTTCAGCTGCCAATTCAATATGTGCTTTCTTTGACACCAAATGGAAAGTCTCATGTTCCTATCACAAAAGTACAAGGAATATCAACTGCTAAAATACACCTCGCAAGGGATCTTCCTTCATCAAGTCCTTTGGTACGTTATAATATTTTAAAGTTTGCTAATATAATAATCATATTGCAATCAGGGTACAGTGAAGAATTGACTCAAAATTTGAGTTTTCATTTTGTCCTAAAACAGGCTCAAAAATGTGAGTCAATTTTACTCATCCTAATATTTACTTAAAAACAAGAGTCATTTTGACTCATATTAATTCCTAATTCATAGTCAGATTGACTGAGATAGAGTCAATCAACAAAGACTCAAACATTGGAGATTTGCTATACTCGCATCGGTCTGTCCGACGATGCGATATTTACATTATTTTCATTATATGTATTTCTTACAATCATTAGATTTATGATTTTTTGTACATTGTGAGTAATCATAGGTATATTTCTAAAGCAAAGGCTTGTTGCAGACCAAAGTCGTACTAGACAAACCTTGTTTAGACTAATATATTTTTGAGACTGGATAGGGAGAATTTCGTACTAAACAAAACTCAATTTATATAACCTGACAGTTAATCTAGTGTAAATATTACAAAGAGTAATAATTAAAACTCTATGTTCACCATATAATCTCTATTCGATACAATGTATTATATTTATTATTAACTGTTTTCTTAAATTAAACATAAGTAAATATTTATCATTTTGTACATGGAAGAGTCTGTGCAAAATATTTAATGTGAAAAATTATAGAGAAATATAGGCACAGTGAAGAATATGCTTCTTTCTTAATGTAATAAATTTATTTAAAAATTGATCCTTAACAAAAAACAATTCCGCAAATTGTTATTTTAGTCACAATTAAATTCTTGATACACTAATAGAGCTCCCATCACAGTGACTGCTTCAGACTATAGAGATAACTGTGCTGGTTTAGTACAAAAATACTAAAGTGAGTTTTATACTAGAATAAGCTAGCACAGCTGGAACGTATAACTCTGGTTTAGTACAAGGGTTTGCTGAACTGAAGAAAAAGAGAAAGTACAGAGCAACATAGCTCATATATGTATGGTATTTAAAATGGATTCAAGAACAATATAACTCTTTACTTTTGTTTAGGCTAAACTAGCAAAGGAAGAGGTTATTGGTACGAAAGAAACACTTCACATCTACGACTTCACTGCATTCGATTCCAAACCGGCCATCAAGTTCTTCGGCAAGAATGAGGTGGATATGATCCATAAGGATGATTTAATGGCTGTTATGGAAGAAGTGAAGGACATTCCACTCACTAGGGAATTTGTGAGTAAAAATAAAGCTTTTCTCATGATTAATTTTAAATGATCCTATAAAAGACAGATAGGCTACCTCATTTTGATATTAACTAAATGATAGTAACCATTGTATATAATTTTTTTCCAATTGGAATACCAGAATTATGAATAATGTATGGCATAATTATGAAGTATAGTGTAAGGTAACAGTATGAGACAAAAATGATACTACTGAATTGAATTTAGAAATATTATAAGCAAACTTTATTCAATCTTATCTAGTTTTTGAATCCAAAAAAAATAAGATTTTAAAGAAAGGAATCTATTTGATCATTATTTATTTTGGTAGATTATATAATTTATTAACATCAAAAATCTCAACATGCATTTCCTTTATGTTTATGCTTGTTGTCACACTTAATTTTTATTGATACTATAATGGATTTATAACCTGTCACACAGCATTGAAAAGGCTATCAATTCGATAGACAATGAGTACTTAATATTGTCTAATAATTTCAGTGCTATGGTATGAAAGACAGACTGGTGAACGTATCAGCTACAACAAAAAAGACAAAGGGTGAATACGAAGCTATGATGTTACTCACGCCTCTCGACATTGAAAACATGCCTCCGTGTGTTGTTGCTGCCTTTGGGTAAGTTCAATGGACAGTGAACCTTTAGAGTTTAGACTAATTATTTTATAGCTTTAATCGAAGTACATGAAAAATTTAATGCTTGGATTTTAAGCATCAATGCACAAAAATTCTTTGAAATTTAAAACTTTGTGTTTTTTTATCTTAAATAATTTTAATGCAATTTTAAAAATACGTACGGTAAAACAATTCTTTCTCTGGGTATAAGGAATTATAAATAAAAATAAAGATGCACAAATAATAATTAGAAGGATAACTGGCCTATTTTGGAAAAAGCCAGGTATCGCTACAATACTTATTTAATTTATACTATATTTAAATGAAATTATTGATTGGTCTTTAAAAAAAATCCTAATATATTGATTTATTCATTTCAGCTTTTAAACTTTGAAAAAAAAAATCAAAATTTATGTAATTATAAGTTGTACCGTGCAAAATATAGTTTTATCTGTTAATGTTGTTATTGGTATAAAAAAATTCGAAAGAATTCAATACGATTTTTTCTGATTTCAGATCAGAAAGCATACGTCACCTTGGAATAATGGCGAAGAAAATGCTCTTCAAAAATCTGCTGAAAATTGGACATGTCTACAACACTACTGGTATTCCACGAGAGGTTGCTGAAGTTATCATTGAGGCGGGGCTTATGGCCAATGTGAGCTGACATAACTACTAATATTTATGATTTGGGGACAAAATGATTCAGTTCGAAAAATCATATTGATTGATCAACATGTATTAATAATACCTATGCATTGATGAAATATATCATGGAGTGATTTAAGTAGACTATGATCTGAATGAATATACAATAATAGGTGTATTCCAACAATTCTAAAGTGATTAATTACTCCCTTAACCCAGGATATTAATGAGCTGACATCATCGGATTATGAGAAGATGCGCACACTCATTATTCTAGCTCCAAGCACCATCTTGAGAACCCTCAGCAAGAACGCTCTTCCTGTTTTCTTCCAGGAAGTTAATGTGAGTTACATAAATTAGTCATCCATATAGAATCTAGTTTAAAGAACTCCTGAAAAAAATATTAAATAATAGCCTCACTATTTTCGATTGAGTGTTTAGACTTTAGAGGAACTTGAATTCATATTAAAATTCATTCAAGATCATGGTTGGTTACGAATCTCATTACGATTTGTTGGTCGCTTTTGACGTTCCATAAATCTGATACGAATTTTATGTAAAAACCTTTGTTATTCTATCGTCAGATTTATTCTAATCGTATTCTTATATCACAAATAGGAACTCGCCATGACTCCTATAATGCCATGCCTGGATAATGAACGACTTGCAGCCATTCGTTCTCTCATCTTCAAATATCTCGGGTAACAGACTGACAGATTCTAAATCAAGAAACTGATACAAACTTTTAAAGATAAAAATACAAGCACTAATCCAATAGAATCAGTATCACAATTTTGTATTTCTGTTTAACAGAGACTCTCCTGATATGTGGACTGACATTAGCGAGATCAGTTGTCTTCTGTATACTCTCAATGATGGAGACATGAGCTCCATGGATTCCTTCTTACTCTCCTCAGTATCCTGTAAGGATAAGAAAGATGTCAACCGGTACAAAACACTTGTCGATATGCTCCACGTATGTATGGGTAGAAGGTTTAGTGGGTAAGGTAAACCACTGTTGTGAGTTCTTAGTAGATGAGGTTTATTTTATTTGAGGAGATGATACAAAGTCGAAGGATGGCTAATTAATAGAAATATATAATACAAAGCATAAAGTTAATTTGAAGCTATTAAAGGGAATTATAGAACTATAATATTTATAATTACAATAAGATGATATGAACGTGTTAAGGTCAAGTTGCAAAGAAGCTGACGTTAACGCAAAATAATTTACCTTAACATGGAGCTATACTTCTTAAATGCAATAACATAAATCATCCGTTGAACAATTAACACTAAAACTAAAGTAAAATAATATATGGAAAATATAGATTTACTAAACAAAAATTACAATTTCTCATCCGTATGTCAGTAATGAATTGAAGAAAAAACACAGGTAGAGATACACAATTAGCTATGTTGACCCTATGAAGGATTGAAACTTAATGAGGAGAAAGTGCTAAGAAGGTCCATGAAAGAAACAGAGTAGATAAGTGGCTAGAATTGATCACCACATATGTATATTATAACTTGGGAAACTTAGATGTAGTTGTAGATTCTGGTCAATTTTTAATACATAATCTAATCACTTGCAAAGCTTTACTTCAATTTTGCGATACTTATACTTCGATATGATAATGTTCGAAATTATCAATTAATCATGATAGCATGCAATAATTTTCATTATTTCCTCTTCATTCACTACAGAGAGAGTGCATGGCTGATGGAAGACTGCAAAATAAAATGAACCGAGAAAGAAATGTGGAGCGCAGGCAAGATATTTCATATTTACAGACTCTTGAGGTTCCTATTGCGACTACAAGAAGGAAAAGAGGTTCGTATTGATTGTGTATAAACGTATATTCTCTGTTCTGAGAGGACTTTCATATTATATACGCTATGCATACCATTATTTTTTATTTCTTATTATTGCTTTCAATTTAGATTACCTTGTACTTGTATTCTGCTTAAATATAGACAGTATAAATTAATTTTCACCTTTTGCTACTGAGCTAAATTTCAATTTGATCGTTTGACAGTGATGACTTTTTTTGTTAACAGATGATGATTCTTTTTAAAATAATATCTACCATTGAATTGGAAAATTATAATAATCGTCAATCGACAGTCCACTTTCGAAATGATTCTTCTAACCTAGACGTTAAATGTTTCAAAGAATATCCAATTGTAATTTTTCATAAATCAAAACAGGCTTAATATCTATTATCGGACACTACAGACGAGAATATTCGAAATTACGATATCATATTATAAAATAGTACGAATATATATTTATATAGATCAAGATATATGTATAGCATATGATTTTCAATCATATGCTATACAGTACATATGATTGAACTATCAACTTTTCAACTTGGTAATTTATAAAATATTATTCCAAACATAAGCTTGCCTGTCGTATTATTATACAAAACGAAAAATGGACGGGTTTCTGTCAGCGGATAATCAATTACTGAAATAGTAATAATTGGCTTGATTATCTATATATACGCTTAACTTTCATTATATTTTCATATTTTAAAGTAATAGTGTGCTTGAAACTTAATATTGTCAATCTCTTGAGAAATAATCTACAATATATTTCCCGTTTTACAGCTGTCAGTGACATTGACTTTTGCGACAGAGCATACGTTAACGGAGCTAACGATATATCGCAAGGTGAACTGAGGCGACTAGAACAGAAACACATCGAAAACTGCCTTGTAGACCTCTGCAGTAACAATATGGACATGGGAAAAGCTCATGTAGTTATATGACGAAAAAAGAACACATTGATATTCTTAAAATCAGTGAAGTTAGAACATGTCAATTGATATCTTATGCATATTTTCATTTCAGGTTATTGTGAGAAAAGTAATAGAAACGTTACCTAGTAAGAACATCACGAAAATAGTCAGAAAACAGCTGGATACCCTGAATTACTGCGTTAAAGGTAATTAACAATAATAGTAAAATTTATCGAAAAGATAAATATATTAGTACCAAGAGGATGATTGGGCAATAAAGAATAGGTACATTTCTGAAGAGAACGTTCACTTACGCTGAAACACTTACAGTATTTTATAGTTTACGAAAGTGAAATGCAAGTCAAATAAATGTTCTGGATAACATCACGGTCTACTATTTTTTAGCATTTGCTATTGATGAACAACCATATGCAGTGGTACAGTAATCTATCTTAAAAATATGAGAGATTTGTAAATTAGCATTTTCCATTCTATGAATCTATATGGATCACCTTAGCTAATCTCTTTAAAACACCTATTACTTGGGACACATTTTCACACATTTCGTTGACATGAAGTTTAACTTATCCTCCATCAACACACTAAAAAATTTAGACGAGTTGTCTTAAAAAATATCTGAACGGTTTATCTCAATATTAAGATTGTAAAGAATATTTTTCTTATTTATAATGAGCATATACACTGCGAACCGAAAGAGTTTGCAAATCTACATTTTAGTTCGTTTTCTAATATACGAGTGGTAAATTTTAAAATCGTAGAATCTAACTTATTATTTATGTCCAATGATTATAATTTTTGTTAAAACTTCGATAGAATTAATTCTCTTGCAGGAATTTACACTATAATATCATTTAAACTGAAATTTAGGTGAACCATTAAAGTTTGCAAGCCTCCTAAAAATGGCAAAAGGAGTTCAATTATCGGTAGATGAAACCTAACAAATTACAAAGCTATTATCTGCCGGTAAATCCACATGCCTCATTGCCAAACAATTGAAGCGTGATCATCGCACAATTAAGAAATTTGTCGAGCATGGTGGCGTCATCCTAAAAACAACCTGAAAGTCAAAACCAAAAGTGCTTTCTTCTGTCCAAATTCGTAAATTGAAATTTGCACTGATAAAGAACCCCAATGCAACCAGTAAGACCATTTTTGATGAAGCTGGGATACCTGATATAGCCAAAACAACCCGCAATGTGTACCTTCGAAAGTTTGGAACAGTCAAGAAAGTGGTCGCTTCACCTCCTCTATCCAAATTACACCGTCAAAAAAGACTTGAATGGGCTGATAGATATCTGAAGCAAGATTTCAGCAAGGTGCTCTGGACAGATGAGTGCAGGGCCACCTTGGATGGACCAGATGGTTGGGCAAGAGGATGGGTTTTGAATGGAAGACAATCCCGCAATCGGATGAGAGGACAGCAAGGTGGGGTAGGCGTAATGTTTTGGGCTGGATTGCTTGGAAATGTTATTGTTGGTCCATTCAGAGTTGAACAAGGTATCAAACTTGACTCTCAGAACTACTGTAGCTTCCTAACAAAAAATTTCCTTCCGTGGTATCAAAGGCTATTAGATGAAGAAAAGGAAACCTTCATTTTTATGCAAGGTAACGCAACTTCACATGCTTCCAGGTACTCCAGAGCATGGCTTGACGATCAGGGCATTGATGGTTCAAAGCTAATGATTTGGCCATCTAATAGCCCTGA
The DNA here is from genome assembly GCA_947561585.1 of Caprella mutica. NCBI lineage: Eukaryota > Metazoa > Arthropoda > Malacostraca > Amphipoda > Caprellidae > Caprella > Caprella mutica. The sequence continues at coordinate 22,484 of CANNZV010003454.1, forward strand.
CTTAAACCCAATTGAGATGCTGTGGTCGCTGATTAAAAGAATGGTTTATGAGAATAACAGGCAGTATTCAAGCGTAGATACCTTGTGGGAAGCTGTTTGCAAGGCATGCAGAGAAGTTTCTGAAGTACACTTGAATAATCTTGTTAAAGGTGTTGATAAGAGGCTAGTTAAGCTGATAAAAGCCAAACGTGGAAGAATTGAACATGTGAAATGAATATCTGAGTTGATTAATAATTCAATAATTTGGTAATCCATTTGTATCATGAATTATAAATGGGAAAATATTTCATATTTATTATAACATCAATGTGCATGATAAAATGTGGAAATATTAGAAAAAAGAAGACTATTTGTTATTCTTAGTTAGATTTTTGAGTTTTGCATACTGTATCGGTTCACTGAAATAATGAATTTAAGTAATAACTTGTGATATATATTTTTGTATAACTTAAATATGAAAATTTTGTTTTCTTAATGCATTTCCTTATTAAAAAAGGAGATCTACTTAAGTTTTATTATTTTCCTGTCTGAAATAATTCAATTTTGTGCACTTGCAAACTCTTTCGGTTCGCAGTGTAGTTTAGATTGTTCAATCTTCTCTGATAATAAGCTATATAGTAGTAATTATTTTAGTTGATATTATTTAGTTCATGCAATTGAATGAAATAATTGAATACATTTTCATTTAGCTACTTGTGCATATAGATATGATTTCTACATAGATATAATATAGTACAAAATATAATATTGAAATCATTTATAATTAAAAACGTCAGACTTACGTCAAGAATTTTGATGATACCTTCAGAAATTTGCTCTCTCTTACTTTATACCTCCGAAAACAAGTGCCACAACATCTGGCGAGGTTATTGTTTATTTCATGTCTTAATTTTGTTTCATACTTAGGTATTTATTAATTTGAATAACATCCAAAAAAATGTATAATGAACTCATTAAGAAAATGAACGCTCACGGTTCTTGCTAGTTACATGAAATATTTTCAATATCACAATATATTTACTTCGGTGATCGGTCAACTCGCCTACGGCCAATATATGCCGCGGATAATTCGCCGTGAGAACTACTCGCCGCTAGGATAATTCACCGCAAAAAGAACTCGACGTGTGATTTATATTTTACCGCCGTATACATCAAAAGTTTACTATAAATATAAACTGCATGTTGTAAATTAAGTTAATTTACAACATGCAGTTTATATGTAGAATTTTTTTAGCCCAATATATTTAAAACTATTTCATAAGTCACATGAAATATGTTTTTTAATAAACATATAATCTAAAGCATTATAAATATAATGTGTGTTGTAAATTAAATATTAAAACAAGTTTATCAGGGCAGATAAAATATTCTTTAACTACGAGCTCTTAGATTTTTGTGATAGGAAGGTTAATAAGTTACATTAACTATCACCTCTCAAATTTCCTCTTCAATCCGTGAGTGCAGTGCTCTGGTGTTTGTGTCCTTTTAGTCACATTCCTTTGTAATGAGTGACTACATTCAAGAAGTAGCTTTTCTCCTGTTCATGGAGCCACTTTCCTTGTAATTGCGTCCTGAAATATTCTAACAGAGAAAACATGACAACGAAAGAAACAAATACATCAAAAGTAAAATTTGTCTACGACTGTTTTAAGTCAGTTTTGACCGCTAGAAATATATCCTTGCTTAAATTTATAATATTTTTAAATGTAATAAATGATGTGAATAACGCGGCGAGTTGTCCTCGCGGAGAGTTGTTCGCACGCTGAATTGTCCACGGCAAATTGTCAGGCAGCGAATTGTCCAAGAACCATTTATTTCAGATCAAAATTCCATCAATTTCCTTGTACAGGTTGTTCTTTGATAAGACTATAAAATGGCTCTAAAAATGAATTCAACTTAATAAAATGATCTGATTGAATAAAAATGACAAATTGTAATGCATTCATTCTAACGAGTGTCCCATAAGTTATTTCACAGTTTTAAAAGATTATTATAAATAGTACTATCAGAGATAGGTAAATTACATCAAATAGATTTAATATCCTTTATAAGTATTGTTTGTCATTATTGGAACAAATACGCATTCTTTTCACGATTGTTTCGAAAATATTTAAAAACCAAACGATTCATCACGTTGATTAATTTCTTCGAAGACGTTGTTTTTCAGTTCCTGAAAAGTTCAACTTTTCCTTTATTATAGCTCCAAATAAAGAAATCAAGATAGGTTAAATCAGGCGACCATGATGGACAGACATGAAAGCGAGAAAATAAATGCTCAGGAAGGGCTGTTTATTGTCCGGTTATGATTTCCCATGTCATGTGTGTTGTTGCAATATCTTCTGGAACCATAAGTTCAGCAGGTTCGAATTTTCCATTTGTTCTAATTGGTATTCCTGGATCACTTTTCGGTGGTATTCTGCTGTAACTGTTAGGGTGTCTGCACACCAATAGATTCAAAGCAAGCAAGAAAGAAAGATTGAATTGGTTAACATGGATATGTACGGGAGAGCAAACACTGGCAGCGAGCAAAAAAGAGAGAAAGAAAGACTGAAGAGAGAAAGATAATTGAAGATGGTTTCTCTGAAGCGAGTTGAAGATAGTAGCCTAAATCAATGTAATATCTCACAAAATGCTAGTGTGGTATCACTCTTTATGCCTTTTTTTTCTCGCCTCGCGTCTAGCAATCTTTCTTTCTTTCTTTCTTCTGGTATGCAGGCACCCTAACGGTCAACGCATCACTATCTTCAAAAAAGTACGGGCCAATAAATTTTGCATTGATTATGCCGCACCAAAAGGTAACCCTTTGTGAATCGTTTGGTTCCTCAAGTAATTTATGTCATTTACCCATCTCTGGTAGTTTTGTTATAATATTTTTTTAAACTGTGAAGTGAATTATGGGACACAATTTATATATATGATATAATTAAGTAATTATAAATTATTATTGTCTCTATCATATTTTTCTCATTATTAATCTTGTTAATTAAAGTAATTCAGAGAGTAGAGAATGATTTTATTATTCATAAATATTCGTGATGATAATTGTTAAGAGCAGATATACACTGCGACCAGAATTATTAGTCCAAAGAGTTTTTTGCCCATAACTCTAAAACCGTTTGCGGAAGATTTCCGAAATTTCAACCATAGGTGTAGAAGAGTATGAGACACGTTCTAACTAATTTTCAAAGTTGTACTATTCTTTGTTTTGAATTTATTTAATATTTCCTTTTTTCAGGTGACCTTAATTATTAGTCCAGTACATAATTTTTATTTAATTAGTTGAAAATGGGGCGTGGAAAGGACCTTTCAGAGCAAGAAAAAAACCTTATCATCAAGTTAACAGCTAAGAAGAAGCCTCAAGCTGAAATAGCTGCACAAATTGGACGCCATGTAAAAACCATCAAGCGTTTTTTGGAAAATCCGAAAATTCGTAAAGAACGCAAGGATAAAGGCAAATTGAGGAAACTATAAGAAAGGGATGTGCGCCGCCTGAAGGCTACATTGAAGAAGAACCCTGGTTCAACAAGCAAGGACATTTTTTCCGCTTCCGGGGTTGCAGATGTGTCTAAATCGACCCGCAATTCAGTTCTTGGAAAATTTGCTAAACAAAAAAAAGCCACTATAACTCCTCCTCTCACCCCAAAACACAAAGAGAGACGTCTAGATTGGGCCAAGAGATATATGAGAACCTCTCCAAAGCTTATATTATTCACTGACGAATGTAGAGCAACTTTGGATGGCCCTGATGGATGGTCCAAAGGATGGGTGTTTGGGGATGACCCTTCCCAAATGCGTTTGCGACGTCAGCAAGGTGGTGGAGGGGTGATGTTTTGGGCGGGAATTATAGGAGATGTACTCATTGGTCCTGTGAAGGTGCAAGAAGGTGTTAAACTCGATTCTAAGCGCTACTGTGAGTTCATTGATTCTGCTCTTTCAGACTGGTTAGATGACCTGCCTTTGGAACAACGCCGTAAAATCATATTTATGCAAGATAATGCTCCGTCGCATGCAGCAAAGAAAACCAAAGAGTTCTTGCACTCACTGGGCTTCAAGAATAACACCCTGATGGACTGGCCTGCCTGCTCACCCGATTTAAATCCCATTGAAAATTTATGGGCCATCATCAAAAGAAGTGTTTACAGCAATGGGAAGCAGTATTCATCAAAAAATGATCTCTGGGCTGCCATACAGAATGCTGCGAAGGCTGTGGATCCTTCTACTATCAAAAAACTAACAGATTCTGTCACTGAACGAATGTTTCAAGTCATAAAATCCCAAGGATCTCACATTGGGAAATAATCATGATTTCTGCCATATTAAATTCACTATTGACTACTTTCTTGTGTTTACAAAGTGTATTTGTATTTGATGTTAAAATTTTTGTTATTTAAAAATTCGTTTATTTATCCTTGTAACAAATTTATAAAGAAACGAAAAAATCGGGACTAATAATTCTGGTCACCTGAAAAATGGAAATATTAAATAAATTAAAAATTAAAAAGAGTTAACCTTCGTATAATGACACGAATGTGTCTCATATTCTTCTACACTTATGGTGAAAATTTCGTAAATTTACCGCTTCCCGTTTTTGAGATATAGTCAATAAACACTTAGGACTAATAATTCTGGTCGCTGTGTATCTAACTTCTTGATAGCCATATTGACTCTGTTTCAAATCTCGTTAATTCTCTGTTGTATAGTTAACTAATAATTTTTTGTAAAAAATCACCATTTGCTGATATCTAAGGAAGTTTATGAGCGAGCAAAATAAATCTAACCCCTACTTACGTTATTTGACAGGCTTCACTAAAGATGAGATTGAAATGTTGCCTGCCTTCAGATCTCCCGAGTACTACAACGTTGTGTCTACCTTCGGTCGCTGCGACACCATTGAGTGTTCAATGGAACAGGTAAAGAGGTGGTGAACAGATGAGATATATTTGTTTAAAATGTTCATTTTTTTATATAAAAAGTGTGAATAACCAGATAACAACCTAAATAACCATTGTTTTTCCAGTATGTTTAAAATCTATAAATTTTGCTCTAGAAGCAATCAGGCTTATTGGGCCTTACCGTTCATTTATATTGTTTTTTTTTAAGGTATTCGATACGAGTATTTTTCCCAGCACTCGTATCTAATGTATGGGAGCAGTTTGAAATAAATCTTTGAAATCTTAAAGGGCATTAGGAATTTTCGCCGTAGGAAATTTCGCCGGAAGAAAATTCACTGCAATAAATTTTCGCCGAAAGAAAATTCACCGAAAAAAATTTTCGCCGAAAATTGCAGCCAAATTTCCCACGTCGAATTTTCCAACGGGGATTTTTTCGGACGCGAAATTCAAGTGCTATAAATTTTGAATAATGCTCTTCACCAATTTTATTAATCATAACAACGTCGATGCAAAGAAGACATTTCCAACAATAAAATATAATTTATCGTTAAATGTTTGTGTTTGAACTATTCAAATTACTTTTATGCGTAAAAATCTTAGTATGAATGAAATAATGACTTTTTTTTAGCCTATTTACATTTGTTCTAATAAATTAAAGACATTTAATGATATTATTAATTTCTATCAAAAATATGTCAACACTCTACAATCTATCCAACACTTGGATATTGTTTGAAATAATAAAAGATGTGAATAATATTGATGTGTTTTCAAATACAATTGATAACTATAATATCCTATTTCATTAATGCATTTACTATTTGCAGAAAGAAGCTGCTGCTAAAAAGATAAAGGACACATGGAAGACAGGGTTACGATCCTGGACAGCTCCCGATATCAGTTTGGTTAACCAGCTGCTGTGTTATTTCCCAGAGGAAGATTTGGACAAAATCAATATATATGCGATAAAGTAAGCTTACTCGAATGGATGCTGCAACTATTTTTCCACATTTAACAAGATAAAAGATTGATAGAACCATAAAATATTAGGAAATGAGCCAACTTAATCATTTACAATACACTGTTTTCATTTTCCCGCTGCATGGGTATGAAGCTACTCGTATGATTTTATGAGTTACATTTCTAAACATGAAATTTCTAAATTTTTATAAAATAACAAGAAGAATTTGTATTTCTACGCCTACGACGTTTTATAACAATATAATATAAAATTAAATTGGTATTAAGGTTGTATCTCTTCTTGATGGTAATCTCTAATTTTTCATTCAGGGAGGCTCTTCCATCAATTTCAGATCTGAACTGCCAGAACATGCTCAAGTCCGTCTCTTTGATGAAAAGAATTGCCTTTGGATTTGGAGACCCAAAGGCTTGGACTTCTGCCATCGTACGTCACGTTAGAGAAATTTGCGTGTTGTCAGAGTACATATATTCCACGCAATTTACCGATTCGCGCAATCTCGAGAATTCGGTGCAGATTTTTCAGAATGAACGGGAAGGTTTGAGTATGTGTTAAAAAAACAAATTTCTTATTTATAAACCTACGGAACTGTATATTTTACAAGTTGTTAGTGTATATACTAAACTAATGTGTACCAAATATCCAGTAAAAATATTGAACATATAAGGAGAAATAAATACATAGGTATGTAAGACATTGGCAACTGGGAGAGCAGAGCTGTGATTGTGTGGAGTGATACCCAATCATGTACTCCATGAAAACGTGAACAAATTCATGCTTATTGACTAACCAGAATGTATTTCTACGTTGCCACACGTCACAACAGTATAATTAATTCCATAATTTACATACGTGATTTACGTTGTTACGTTAGTACTTTTTAACTTTTAAATACAATACTATATTTGGTATTTTTGTAGGCCAGTCAAGATAGGCCAGTAAATTTGAAAGAATGACGTGAAAGATATGAAGTAATTTTTAAAAGATACGCCTAGAAAACACACGTCAAACTCATTAGGGTTAACCCCCTACTGCCGAGCGTGCATTAATAGCTTAATACAGTAGCTTCAGTATACATGTATATTTTTTGAACTCAAATACTAATATATGTGTAAGAGGGGGGGGGGGGGGGTCATTAAACTAAACAATCATGCAGTTTGCAGTACATCAAACTACAAAGCGAAAGTAATCGTCATTCATTTTTTGTCGTCTTTCTTGAGTAATCTTTATTTATATAATTGGAGATCATTTTCGTTACGTAGTTTGTTGTATAATGTACATACATGTAGTTACACACATCTAGTTTGTTGTACTGCACACCTAATGATTGTTTAATGACCTGTCAGGAGGTTCATGGGCTGGACGCTCCCCGATACACATAAATTAGTATTCGACTTCATAATAAAATAAACTGAAGTTATTAAAGTACGCTCAAGAGTATATGGGGTTAAAAAGGTTCAGCGTATTTTCGAGTTTGTGCAAATCTGCAAATGACGCGGAACAAATGTATTATGATATACAGAAGATAACCGAATTACCTATTTAAAAAAAATGAAAAATGATTGAGGAGTAATTTCCATCTCCTATATCCATATTCAACGGAAATAGAACATTATACCCTTTTCACTCTTTTTAGTGAGAATCATACAGCAGGAAATTTAATTAAATGTGAATTGAAAATGAAATTATATTGAAGTTTGATGTTTTCATAATTTAAACCTACAATTTGTAAATTATTGTTAGTTCCTCAATGATCAGTATATAGAATCATTTGCCTTGAAGGAAAATTGTCAGTCGTAGTGGAAATGAGTTGTTTGAAATGGATAAAAATCTAAATATTTTGTAATACATTAGGTTTCAGAAATAGGTAACTTCATCAAAGGAATCGACCCAGACGATTTAAAGAGTATTCCGAATACTGCTTTTAGTGGCATTAGTCCCAGTGCTATGGAGAAAATTCCAACGCAGGTGTCTAAGGTGAGTCAAATCAGTCCAATATTTCGTAATTATTAAATATTGTAGGTAATTGAGCTTAATTCCTGTTTACCGATAGTCCTGCACTGATTTGTATTTCCTTTTGATCTATGATTGCTCTAGATGAGTGGTTCTTAACATAAATTGTAGTCACTGAACTTCACAAGTTCCATGAATACATTAGTCGATTATTTCGATGTTTTAATTTTTTATGCAAATTTAAAACATACCGTTCATCACTTCCACAGAAAATCACAGTATTCGCAGAAAAAAAAACGAAGTACATAAAACAACCTGAAAAACTAATCCGCCGAACCCTCGAAACTTATTTAACGAATCCCTGAGGTCCAATCAACCTCAGGTTCAGAACCACAGTTTTAGATTTTACTCAATATATAAATTGATATTTAATATAAGTTTCTATTCACCAGTCAATTTTTGCAAATACATAATGCCAAACAGTAATTTTAACATTTTGGAAAATACCTATTTAAGTTATATTTAACCGCAGTGTGATGGATTTTTTTTTTAATTGAGTTTTTTTTATAATTGTGTTTACTATTCTTGTCTTAATTACTTTGGATTGAAAGAGTCTTTAGCTATAATTATTATGTGCTATTATATTGATAAAAACAGTAGTTTTTCATTTTTATCCATTTCAATTTACCAGGTGATGACCGTTGAACAACTGAAGAACTTACCTGGAGCAAGTGCTGCTGCCGTGACACCGGAACAGTTGGCACAGTTCGGAGAAGAAATGCGAAGAGTTTTGACCAAAACGAAAGCCGGATTCAGTCATGCAAACCAAGGTGAATATATTACAAGCTTTCGATATCGATTATGTGATAAAAAGTTGAAATATTGATAAAGGTATACATGAAAAAAACATTTAATAAGATCTTACTAATTAAATATATTTAATACCTCAGCTCAAGCCGTTAGTTTCAGTACTATCATCTTTGGAGTCTTAGCAAACTTCCCATTGTTTAGTAACTACATGTAGTCACTTCAGTGTGTCTAGAAAAGGGTCAACAGGAAATTAAAAATAAATTTTCGCAATATGAATTGTACATTTATATTCATTTTTATGTAAACTACTTCAGTCTACTGCTCATTGTGCTGCTATTTTGGTTTCTGTTTATTCACTGTCAATAAATAAAATGTCAGAAAATGATAAATTCTTACACAAATATCAGTTCGTAAAATTCCTATATATTATTCTTTTTATCCTTCATCTCACTGCGTACTGTGGTGTTTTTTTATATATACTCTACCTTATACGGAAAAAAAGAATTCTAAGATTCTCATTACTAAAGCCTCAGGGTACAGGGAGCAGGATATGATGATTTATTGTCATTGAAGTGCACTCAAATCAAAATATCATCTTTTCCTTTAACTCTTTATAAATTGCCTAACTACACCATTTCAGCCTCAAATTAAGAGAGTCAAGTTCGAATTAAAATTAGCCAACTTCAAATTAGAGGAAGTGAATTTAGAATTAAAAGTAGTAAACTTCAAATTAAAATTAGTCAAGTTCGAATTAAAATAGATCAACTTCAAATTCAATAAAGTGTACTTCAAAATAAAATGGATCAATTTTTAATAAAAATAAATCAAGTACAAATTAAAACTTTCAATCTCATTTCATAAAATATCATAAATTTTGAACGATGAACTCAACATACATCTTAATTAAATATATTTATTTATTGAAACCTATATTTATAAATTGATACCGATTCAGTACTCTTTCTATATGATGCAACTAAATGTCATTTGGTGCTAGGACAATTGCCACCCGCGGACAATTGCCACCCGCAGATAATTGCCACCCCCGGACAATTGCCACCCAAATATATAATATCAGGCCTCTTAACTTTAAAAATGGTGATAAAATATGTATATTATTGTTGTACGATTAATTATTAATTATATACATTTTAAAATAAAAAAAATATTATTATTTGATTTCTGAATGTGCTTTTTAAATCTTATATTTTGATGTTAATTTCACCTATCACAGTTTTCTTATTTCATATTATTTTCAAATTTTACAAATTTGTCATCGTGTACTTAGACCAATTATAAAATATCTACAAGCATAATAATTATAAAATTTATTTTTAGAAATGTGAAATTAGTGGAAAATCTTTAGGGATACATCTCTCTTGACTACAAATGCATAACGTCTTTGAAATATTATTTTCTATTATATTACATCTCCTGGATCATTTCTTTTACACTCACCCAATTATATATATTGAATTTACAACACTAATATAGATTTTCTTAAACACAACGCATCTATATAATTTTAAGCCTATTAACTTTTTCACAGATTATTAGTTAATTTGAAGCTGCACTAACTTATCACATTTAGGTTTGTACGGGACGACTGCTTATATGCCAATGAGCATCTCAACTCTTAGATATCCTGGAAAATGGATATTTCTTATTAATGATAGTATTGATAAAGGAAGATATTTTCAATTAACTTAGGAAAATGAATTATTCAATTGAATTATTCGATGAATTTTTCATTATTCAATTGAATAATGGAAATAATTCGTATAATAACAACATATAATTTATTAAATCAACTATGTGAATAATTAAATTTATAAAAAAATAGTAAATGTGGAATGAAATTTTTTATCTTATAATGTATACAATTAATAATTAATCGTACAAAAATATTATACATATTTTATCACCATTTTTAAAGTTAAGAGGCCTGATAATAAATATTTGGGTAGCAATTGTCCGGGGTTGGCAATTGTCCGTGGGTGGCAATTGTCCGCGGGTGGCAATTGTCCGGTCACGATGTCATTTATTGTTTCTAAATAGTAACGATAAAGAAAAATCTGATCTTTCAAATACATTTTCGGTTTGCGATGCAACACTATTCTGATCATAAATGGAATGAAATTTTAGGCAGTATCTATTCTAAAACGGAATTCCGTAATATAATTTATATCTAATTACTGATGTTGTTTCGATTCATTTAGGTAGATATCGGAATTGATCATGAATTATGCGAAATTTTAGATATCTATTCTAAAACGCAATTCAATAATATAATAGATATCTATTTACTGGTGTTGTTTCGATCCCATCAAACATATGAATGTCGATTCGATGCCGTTTGCTGTCGAATTCGTAGCGCTAACGGTGGGTATCGACTTAGCAACCATTTCGATTCATAGTAGATATCGGAATGTCTGTTTCTAAATGATTTATGAATTTAGACTTCGGATAGAAACACGAAAACCGATACATGGTTTTAACAGCATCCTCTTGACGTCGGTATGTCTGTTTCCAAACGATATCTGAATTTATACTTCGACCAGAAGTACGAAAACAGATACGTAGTTTTAAAAGAATCATTTCGAATTTGGAAATTCATTCTCTTCTCTCCCTTTTTCATAATATGTATAGAAATGTAGGAATTATTTCGATTCAATTGGATTGCACATTTCTATATAATGTACGTAGTGCTCCCTTTAAACGACAGTTGTAAAGGAAGGTACGATTGGACATTGGCACACTAATGCGATTGTACACTGGATCAACGTAAAGTAAGCGATACTGGAACATTGGTTGTTGAACAGTGTTCCTCAAGTACCGTGAAAATGAAATGGGTAATCAATCAAGTGATTTTTCGATGGTCAGTGCATTTATTGTTATTTATTTTAGTAGGGGTTTAACGTCGTGCTTCAGTCATATCGTGACTATTTCGCTGACGTCAAAAGTAAATTAAATACAAGGGACTAGAAGAAGCAGTCTGAAAGGAAAGTGGCTCCATGAACAAGGTCACTTACCACCGTCGGTGACAATGCTCATGGATGCAGAAAAGCTACTCCGTGAATGCAGTCACTTACCAAGGAATGTGACAAAACGGGACACAAACACCGGTGCACTCACGGATGGAAGAGGAAAATGAAGAGGTGATAGTAAATAAAGCCTACGAGCTTACCTAACACAAAATCTAAGACCTCGAAGTTGAAGAGCATAGCCCTAGCTCTGTCCTCTAAAACTGCAAGTAGCGTTACAAAAATGATAAACATGGTAAAAATGAAAAAAGACATTCCACAATCCAAATTAAAACAGTTTGGGGCCCAAGGGACGCCACCCCCCTTCTCTTCCATTCACAATAGACAGCTTCAGGATGGGAGCCCTGGGAGCGTATTTATTGTTATGAATCTATTCTAAACTGTTTATTGTAAAAAAGCACCGAGGGGTTCCTGAAACTGTCTTTGGTGAATCGAAGAGAAGGGGTGGCGTGCCTTGGGTCCAAAACTGTTGTAATTTGGATTACATGTCGTCTATTTTATGTATATCATGTTTTTAACTCTCCATGCAGTTTTAGAGGATAGCGCTTGGGTTATGGTCTACAATTACGAGGTCTTAGATTTTGTGTTAGGTAGGCTCCTAGGCTTCATTTACTATCACCTCTTTATTTTCCTCTTCCATCCTTGAGTGCAGCCACCGGTGCTTGTGACCATTTTTATCACATTCCTCGGTAAGTGACAGCATTCACGGATTAGCTTTTCAGTATCCATGAGCGTCGTGACTTTGTTCATGGAGCCAATTTCATTTTTGACTACTTCTTCCAGTCCCTTGTATTTCATTATCTTTTGACGTCAGCGACATAGACTTTGGTTCCGAAACAGACTTTAAACCTCTACTTAACGTAAATAATTAAAAGTTGATGGGCTATTTACCATGTTCCATTTTAGAGTAGATTCAGTGTTATCGGACGTTTCCACATTTTCGGATACATAAGAAATAAATATAATAATTATCGTTATTTAATTCTTACTTAAATTGGTATCCATGATACCAGTACGTAGAATTCAAGTTTAGAAATAAAAATCATTACATAAATAATTTTTCCACATAAAATGCAGAACCCTATCCGATAACTTGAGCTTTCACCATAGTGCCAAAAGCTGCAAATGAGACGATTGAAATTCAGTGATTCACAATATAGATAATTAAACTTAAAGTGGTTATCGGACTCAATAAATCTATATATAATAATCATTATTCAACTTTTATTTCATTTGGTTTCATACCTTCAGCTATTTTGCTTCTAATTAAATACCCAACAAACATAATTATGAATGTCGATTCGATGCCGTTTGCTGTCGAATTCGTAGCGCTAACGGTGGGTATCGACTTAGCAACCATTTCGACTCATAGTAGATATCGGAATGTCTGTTTCTAAATGATATCTGAATTTAAACTTCGAGTAGAAACATGAAAACCGATACATGGTTTTAACATCATCATCTTGACGTCGGCATGTCTGTTTCCAAACGATATCTGAATTTATACTTCGACCAGAAGTGCGAAAACAGATACGTAGTTTTAAAAAAATAGTTTCAAATTTGGAAATTCATTTTCTTATCTTCCTGTTTTATAATACGTATAGAAATGTAGGAATTATTTCCATTCAATTGAATTGTAACTTTCTTCTATATAACATACGTAGTGCTCCTTTTAATTAAACTATACCCAATAATTAATACACTTATAGGGGACTAACGACACTACGGCAGTTGTAAAGGTACGATCGAGCATTGACACGCTAGTGCGATTGTGAACTGGGTCAACGAAAAGTAAGCGATACTGGAACATCGGTTGTTGAACAGTGTTCCTCCAGTACCGTGAAAACGAAATGGATAACCAATCAAGTGATGAATCTATTTTAAACTGCTTATTGTAAATTCACCAAAGCTGTCTTTGGTGAATAGAAGAGAAAGGGGTGGCGTCCCTTGGATCCCAAACTGTTGTAATTTGGATTATGTATTGTCTATTTTATGTTTACCATGTTTATAATTTTTTAACTCTCCATGCAGTTTTAGAGGATAGCGCTAGGGTTATGCTCTACAATTACGAGGTCTTAGATTTTGTGTTAGGTAAGCTCGTAGATTTCATTTACTATCACTTCTTCATTTCCCTCTTCCATCATTGAGTACAGCCACCGGTGCTTGTGACCATTTTTGCCACATTCCTCGGTAAGTGACAGCATTCACGGAGTAGCTTTTCAGCATCCATGAGCGTCGTGACTTTGTCCATGGAGCCACTTTCCTTTCTGACTGCTTCTTCCAGTCCCTTGTATTTCATTTCCTTTTGACGTCAGCGACATGGATTTTGGTTCCGAAGCAGACGTTAAACCCCTACTAAACGTAAATTGTTAAATGCATGTCAAGCATTTAATGTATGCATCTCATTACGTATATTTTGGTATTACTGACATGTAGAGGGCGCTGTCCGCTCACCTTTGTCAGCGTTTTTCGGTGACATAAAAGTTTACTCTCTGTCACTTGTCATATGGTTGTGTATTTCAGTTGTCACGTGTAGTATTATGTACATCGTGCGGTAGGGTTAAGGATGTAATTGTTGGGAGATGAGGAGTGCTGGCTGTACGAGTTGATGAGTCTGTGTCTGTTTGAGTCTGTGTCTGTTTGAGTCTGTGTCTGTTTGAGTCTGTGTCTGTTTGAGTCTGTGTCTGTTTGAGTCTGTGTCTGTTTTGGTCTGTGTCTGTTTCATTTTAGTGAACTTATCTTTCGTGTTCCAGATACATTAGAGTACGCACTGATTATTTAATTATTACTGGTGAATATTAGTACAAGTTCTCGTGGCTGTGTTGAGCATTAGTGTGGGGAAACGATAATACTTGGTGAGTAAACAATAGGTTAGGGTGAACAACATATATTCGGCAGCCTAAATATTCTAATGCTAATATTGTGGAGGATGCATATTGTTATCTGTGCTTGATTTTCAGTCACAAATTTTGGGGTGCTATTTGCTCCTGTTTATGCCATCTAGATCAACTAAAATAACCTTTTATTTTGGAAAATATTTGCTAGATGCAATCATTTTAACTATTGTCGAAATATTTATAGGAGAATTTACTTTTCATATTTTTTTTTGCAGCACCACATGATCTGCAATTCTGTACACTACAGTCAGAAATACAGTGCGTTTCAAGATATCGTGTTTTCTTTGCCCTGAAACCCCTGGCTCACAGAAGTCAAACTTCGCCCCGAGCTTGTAGCTAACAGTGCAAGTATCATCGCTTTACCTAACTTCAGTGGGGTTGGCAGTTATCAATGATTTTGAAGCACACCTGTCTACGATCTGAAGCGCCCCTATCTACGATTTGAAGCGCCCCTATCTACGATCTGAACTGCCACTGCCTACGATCTGAATTGCCCCTGCCTACGATCTGAATTGCCCCTGCCTACGATCCGAATTGCCCCTGCCTACGATCTGAATTGCCCCTGCCTACGATCTGAATTGCCCCTGCCTACGATCTGAATTGCCCCTGCCTACGATCTGAATTGCCCCTGCCTACGATTAGAATCGCCCCTGTCTACGATTTGAATCGCCCCTGTCTACGATTTGAATCGCCCCTGTCTACGATTTGAATCGCCCCTGTCTACGATTTGAATCGCCCCTGTCTACGATTTGAATCGCCCCTGTCTACGATTTGAATCGCCCCTGTCTACGATTTGAATCGCCCCTGTCTACGATTTGAATCGCCCCTGTCTACGATTTGAATCACCCCTGTCTACGAATTGAATCGCCCCTGTCTACGATTTGAATCGCCCCTGTCTACGATTTGAATCGCCCCTGTCTACGATTTGAATCGCCCCTGTCTACGATTTGAATCGCCCCTGTCTAAGATTTGAATCACCCCTGCCTACGATCTTGGAATCTCCCCCTTTCTACGATATCAGTTGCCCCCCCCCCCCGTCTACGACTTGAGTCTGCCCTCCCGTCTACGTCCCGAATCGCCCTCTATCTACTGTTGGATCAAGAGAGTTCCAGAGAGAGCTCTGAGCGTTGTCCATTTCTGCACTGCTAAATAGATGAGTACCCCATTTTTGTGATTGACGTAATTAATGCACAATGTAAGATAATTCAATTGTACTCCTCCATCGTTATCTCAATCGAGAATTCATACGTTATGTGTAGGACTTAGTGATCTCATTTAATTTGAACTGATAGACATAGGTTGCTGTAGTACTTTGGGTGACTTTATCGTTAAATAGTTACTGGGTAAATATGGAAAAATTGACTATTCTTGGGTTGAAGAGAGTGCTAGATTATTTAGGTGAGGCAACCTCTGGAGGTAAGAATGATTTACTGTGCCGATTGCACGAATCTCTCTCGAATGGAGATATGACTTGGGAGGAGCTGGAGGAGGAGATGGGTGATGTGATTGCGAGAGCAACGGATTTGGATTGCGTGAGCGTGGATGTACATGGTGTAGGTGCGAGTGGTGTAGGTGCGAGTGGTGTAGGTGCGAGTGGTGTAGGTGCGAGTGGTGTAGGTGCGAGTGGTGTAGGTGCGAGTGGTGTAGGTGCGAGTGGTGTAGGTGCGAGTGGTGTAGGTGCGAGTGGTGTAGGGGCGAGTGGTGTAGGGGCGAGTGGTGTAGGTGCGAGTGGTGTAGGTGCGAGTGGTGTAGGTGCGAGTGGTGTAGGTGCGAGTGGTGTGGGTGCGAGTGGTGTGGGTGCGAGTGGTGTGGGTGCGAGTGGTGTGGGTGCGAGTGGTGTGGGTGCGAGTGGTGTGGGTGCGAGTGGTGTGGGTGCGAGTGGTGTGGGTGCGAGTGGTGTAGGTGCGAGTGGTGTAGGTGCGAGTGGTGTAGGTGCGAGTGGTGTAGGTGCGAGTGGTGTAGGTGCGAGTGGTGTAGGTGCGAGTGGTGTAGGTGCGAGTGGTGTCGGTGCGAGTGGTGGTGTTCCAACTGCTGCGTACTGGGAAAAAAGATGTCGCAGCATAGCAGTAATGGGAGAAGCGGGACGTAAGGAGTGTGTAAGCTTAGTAAATTCCGTTGGACCGGAGGACAGCGTATCTCAGGTTGGATGTTTGGGGACTGATGTGGGTAACTTAACCGTTAATAGGAGCAGTCGTAAGAGATCTCGCTCCAATGTATCGAGAGCGACTGGGTTAAGCTCTGTTATGAGTGGTGCCTCTGCAATAGAACGTGCTAGAGAGATTGCAGTAGAGCGAGCCAAGGAGAAGGTTCGCATCGCTAACCTTGAACGTATAGATGCTATTAGGAGGGAGTGGGAGCAGAGGCGGCTGGAGGCTGAAACTGCCAAAAACCGGGAACTGTTCGAATTTGAGAGAGAAAAGGAGCGGGAACGATTAGAATTTGAAAGGGAGAAACGGCGGGAACGCTTGGAGATGGAGAAATCAAGGACTGACTTCGAAATGCGGCAGAAGATAGAACAAATGGAAATGGAAGCGCAGATGGAGAGGTTGAGGCGGGAAGTGGAGCAGAAGGCTAGACTAGCCGAAGAGGAAATGTGGACTAAATATGCAAGAATGGACTTGGGAACTGCAAATAGTGGATGTTCACGAATTCCAGCGGTTGTCGATCTGGAGACTGCTGAAGTAGAAAATCCTTCTGGTGCCTCGCGAAAGAGAACCGGTATACTTTGCTCCCTTGGAAGCTTAACCCAATCAAAGTCGACACCTGAACCTGTACAGGACAATATAGAGCTAAATAGCAAGCGCTGTGAGCAGGATAAAAATGTTGCCCTTGTGAACGATTCTCAGCTGATTCAAGAGTTAACTGCAAGCAACCTGAGAATGTGTATGCCTAAACGTGAGATTCAGACGTTTTGCGGGGAGCCAGAGAATTACATTACTTTCAAACAATCCATGAGTACAATTCTTAAGTCTAAAACATTGAATGCAAGCGAGAAACTGGATTACTTATATCAGTATACAAGAGGAGAACCAAGGGAAGTAGTCCTTGCAGCAATATATATGAATCCTGAAAAAGGATTCAATGAAACCATGAAATGTTTCGACCAAAAGTATGGAGCTCCAGAACTGGTGGCATCGACTTATATGGAAAGTCTGTTTGCTAGAAGCAACGTGACGCGAGATGATGTTGATGGACTAAACTCTTATGCTATTGCCCTCAGACTGACTAGGAATGTTGTCGCTCAGATCCCGTACGGTAAAACTGAGCTCGAACATCCGAAAACTATTCGATCCCTAGTAGCAAAACTACCTTATAATATGCAGGAGAGGTGGCGGTTACTTGTGCATAGGAAGAGAAAGGAAAGTGGAGGAACTGTTACATACGAGGACCTATTAGAATTTATAGATGAGGATGTTCGTGTGGCCTCAGATCCTATCTTCGGTAAGATTGCAATGGAAAATGAAATGCATGATAGAAATGGAGGTAACTTTGGAGGCCGTCCCAAGATGAGAGCCACAGTGAATGCAGTTATATGCAAAGATCCAAACGTTGAATGTGCCAACCCGTTGACTTGGTCCAGGTGTAGAACGGTGAAATCTGGTTTGGCAAAGAAACCTGAATCACTGCTCCCATGTACGCGTTGTGGAGGGAAGCATAAAATTGAATCATGCCGTGCCTTCCAGGAATTAGGTGTAAAAGATCGTATGGACTTTATGAAAGAAGCGAAATTGTATTTCTTATGTTTAAACAAGGGTCACATGGCAAGAAACTGTACAGACCCGCGAGCTTGCTCAGAATGCGGACGGTGGCATCACGTGTTGCTGCATGGTAATAGAAATCAAGGACTGAGGGTTACCTTTTCTGAGAAGGAGGTAGATTTTCACGACAGACAGGTGACTAATTGAAATCACGAGCGAAACCGTTTTGCCCTGTTCCAGGTGAGAATATTCAAAGAATATTCAAAGCCACCATACAGAGGTGCTTTTTCGGAGAATAGTCGGGTCTGAGTGTGCGATGTCGTACTAGTTGGAATGGTTTGTATTTGCTGCAGAGTGTTGTTGTGTGGATGTTCGTAGCTGTATTGTCTTTAGTATATGGCTCTATTTCTTCTTAATATTTCAAATTATTTTATCCCTATTATATACTAAATGCAATAATGAATGTTACCGGGGAGGGACCGAGAATCTATCGTGTGTCAGTTGATGGGGTATTAGGATGTCTATTTTGTAGCGACCGCCCGTATTGAACGAGCGTGTAATGGTGAAAGAGTTTCAGGGTGAGGGACTGTTAAATGTATGTCAAGCATTTAATGTATGCATCTCATTACGTATATTTTGGTATTACTGACATGTAGAGGGCGCTGTTCGCTCACCTTTGTCAGCGTTTTTCGGTGACATAAAAGTTTACTCTCTGTCACTTGTCATATGGTTGTGTATTTCAGTTGTCACGTGTAGTATTGTGTACATCGTGCGGTAGGGTTAAGGATGTAATTGTTGGGAGATGAGGAGTGCCGGCTGTACGAGTTAATGAGTCTGTGTCTGTTTGAGTCTGTGTCTGTTTGAGTCTGTGTCTGTTTGAGTCTGTGTCTGTTTGAGTCTGTGTCTGTTTTGGTCTGTGTCTGTTTCATTTTAGTGAACTTATCTTTCGTGTTCCAGATACATTAGAGTACGCACTGATTATTTAATTACTACTGGTGAATATTAGTACAAGTTCTCGTGGCTGTGTTGAGCATTAGTGTGGGGAAACGATAATACTGGGTGAGTAAACAATAGGTTAGGCTGAACAACATATATTCGGCAGCCTAAATATTCTAATACTAATATTGTGGAGGATGCATATTGTTATCTGTGCTTGATTTTCAGTCACAAATTTTGGGGTGCTATTTGCTCCTGTTTATGCCATCTAGATCAACTAAAATAACCTTTTATTTGGGAAAATATATGCTAGATGCAATCATTTTAACTATTGTCGAAATATTTATAGGAGAATTTACTTTTCATATTTTTTTTTGCAGCACCACATGATCTGCAATTCTGTACACTACAGTCAGAAATACAGTGCGTTTCAAGATATCGTGTTTTCTTTGCCCTGAAACCCCTGGCTCACAGAAGTCAAACTTCGACCCGAGCTTGTAGCTAACATAAATGATTAAAAGTTGACGGGCTATTTAACATGTTACATTTTAGAGTAAATTCTGTGTTATCGGACGGTTCCACATTTTCGAATATATAAGAAATAAATATAATAATTATCATTATTAAATTCTTACTTAAATTGGTATCCATGATACCAGTACTAAAATACAAGTTTAGAAATAAAAATCATTACATAAACTTTCATCTAGTGCCAAAAGTTGCAAATGAGACGATTAAAATTCAGTGATTCACATTATAGATAATTAAACTTAAAGTGGTAATCGGACTCAATAAATCTATATATAATAATCATTATTTAACTTTTATTTCAATTGGTATCATACCTTCAGCTATTATGTTACCAATTAAATAGTAGTTAAATAATAATGATTATATTTTCCTTTGTCACGTGTTCGAAAATATAGACCCTATTCGGGCTATTAATAACTTGGAACATATACCCTATTACTAAAAATATTTCACAGGGCACAAAATTCCTGTTTGTTCAATGAAACACAATAATTATTAAAAATTAGTTATCTATTAATTTTAATTAATGCATCACACAGCTTTCATCTTTATTATAAGTCGTGGCCTCAAAACATTTTCTATAATTTGAACTCATAGAGAACGAAATATTTGAGGAGTTACAATTATATAAAAATTTGACCAACTCATTACTATTTATAATAACAATAAGTTGTGATTTTGGTTATAAAAGCAGTGCTTGCCTGTATTGTTCTATTCACTTTGAAATATCTTTAAGTATCTCTGGGTCGTTTAATATCAAAAATTTTTTTTAGTCAAATGCATCCACGGTGGCAATGTGACAGAGGCACTGGCCGGCACGAGGATGGAAGGGCCCACGAACGATACCAGGACACATCACTTCATTTCTTCCCATTTAATTTACAAATAACGGCATATCAAATTGATATGCATCTAAATATACAGTATGTTATATCAATGAAGTAAGAGTTTTCTATTTTAATTAATTTATTTATTGGATGCAAGTGGATATCGTTTCGAAGCATATTAGATATATAATTTGACGTCTGTTCGATGCAGAATCCCTATGTATGTTAGATGTCGTAATTTATCTTTCTATTCAACGCTGTTATAACGATATCGCTTCGATGCGAAATATACTTAATATGATGCGGTTTAGCGGTGCAAACGGATATCGGATTGATGTCTACTTGATGTCACCGTGTCTAATTTGTTACTGGTATTCGATGTCGGAAGAGAGGTTATACAGAGTCGTTTAGACATCGAATAGATACATTCATGTTTGCTGGGATATGCATTAAATGATTTCAGATTAGAAAATAAACTATGCGGAATAGAGTGCAGATTTTTGGATACTGATGGTAGAAACAAATTAGATCTAGGTATAAACAGTCAAATAATTTAGATACATTCAGTTAGATATCTAATTTAAGTGTATTTCATATCTATTATACCGGCATGCGCTTCCATCAAGGCCAACTATAGATGGCCTTGTACCAGCGCAACGAATTAGACACATCCCGATATCGAATAAATTCGGACATGTTTGCTGGGTTCTAACTATTTAGGTAGGTAATTCATGATCACACCTGCATTCGGGTGTCACAGGTGGGTACATTTGGTATCTAACTTCTTTATTTCGGTAGTTAAGAAGTTTAAACTTATACAATGTTTGAACTATATCAATATCGATAATATCCAGTATAAACATAATCAATTAATTTAAATTTGAATTAATAAAGATTATTTTTATGTCATGAATATAGTATGCTAACAGTCACATTTCCGGCTTTTAGAGCTCTGTTATTTAATGTAGAGGTGCGTTGAATGTAGAGGTTGTAAGATTGGGTAAATTTGCAGAACAGCAAGAAAGGTCTAAAACCAGACCTGTACTAATCAAATTTCAATCTCCTGGAGGAAAATGGAATATCATAAAAAATTCAAAAAATATGAAGAATGCTCCAGATATATTAAGAGGAATAGTTATTGCTCTTGACCTAACACGTGAAGAGCGGGAAAAGGAAAAGAAGCTGAGGGGAGAATTAAAAAGGAGGAGAGATGGAGGAGAGAATAATCTTATTATCAGAAAGGGGAAACTAGTAGATAGAAATTTTCATTAGAGAGGAGTATACAAGGGAAAGGAATCAAGGGAAAAGTTAGTGTGTTCCTGATAAATATTAGAGGGTTAACTAAAATAAAATTAGCTGAATTGCTCAACAGTATAGATGTAAAATCTTGTATAATTTGTATTGTTGAAACACATGAAAAATACCAGAAAACTGATATCCATGAAAAATTTGAGTCTTTCTCTCAAAGAAGAAACCAGACTGATAAGAAAGGTGGAGGCCAGTCTGAAAAGAAGGTCCCAAGTTCAGACCCAAGATTTTTTACAGAAATTAGGATTTGGGCGCAGCAAATAACATGGAAACATAGGAATTAAATAGGACTTGGACGCAGGATTAATCCACAAATCCTGTTGTACTTTTCAGACTGGGGTGGAGTCATATTGACGCTCTTTGAAAAAGATGCTATGAAGGGGAAAAAAATTGAAACAGTGTCGCCCGATATTCTTCACATGAGAATCAAATTCAGGGACTTGAACCTGACACTTGTGATAATTTACATGGATGTGAAAGATCAAAGTAGAAATGATGGTATTAGACAGGAGCTGGATAGAATTCTGGGCGAAAGTGAGGATGAAAATCTTATCTTATTGGGAGATTTTAATGGTCATTTGGGGTTTATTGGGAATCAAGAATTGGATGGAAATGGTAGGTATGTTTTAGAAATTATGGAAAGGTATAATTTGGTGTTACTAAATGGAGATGATAGGTGTAATGGGGAAGTAACTAGGGAGGAGTCTGGAAATAAGAGCAGTATAGACTTTGTTTTGGTAAATACCTAGCAGATTTTATAGCAGTTTTATTGAAATGACTATTGATGAAAATAAGAAAATTTTTGATTTGTCTGACCATTCTTTAATAGAAACTAAATTCAATTTTAATATGAGTCCATCACTGTCCATGTATTGAAATTGTAGCTACTGAAAATATGGAATTTTACAGTGTATGTGGACAATTAAAAGGAATATTTTTGGAGAGAGTTGAAGAGCTTCTTGGTGACTGGATGGAGGATATATCTATGGAGAGTTTTGATTCTGTGATGAGAAATGCAGCTGATGATGTTCTGAAGCGGGTATACAAGAAGAAGAAAAGGGTTAATAATGAATGTCAACCTGTGTGGTTCACTAAAGAGATTAAAGAGAATATTAAAATACGAAAATATTATAGTAAACTATGGAGAACAGCAAGTATAGAAGAGGATAAGAAATATTATGAGGTTATGTATAAAGAACAAAAGAATATAGTACAGGGAATGGTAAAGAAAAATGTAACAGAATTTGAGGAGAAGGTTGTGAGGGAAATTAGGAAGGATGAAGATGGCAGAAAACTTTGGAATAATATAAAAAAACTAAGGGGACAAAATGTAACTCAATCAAAGGTCAGTATGTACAAAGAAGATGGTACAGTTATGAATGAAGATGAGATTAAAACAAATGTACTAAATTATTGGTCACATATATACCAAAAACATGAAAATAATATAAATCAAATTTTGAATGATACAAAGAAAATATTATATGAACAAGAAAGGAACAATGAGAATGTTAGAGTGGAGTTTAATAGGGTAGTTACAGAAGAGAACAGGATTATAAATAATAACTTCAATAGGCTTCTGAGAATAGCTGGGCTGGGAGTAAGTGGTGCTGTTGGTGGGGAAAGGCTAATAACAGAGGAGGAAAACATGAATTATATTGAAGTACCTTTTTCCTTGCTGGATCACTATGATGCTGTTGCCATGAATAACCCTTATGCTGAATATGTCTCAAAAATGAATGATTTTGAAATCACTGTTGAGGATCTGAGAAAGCAAGTTAAAAGAATTAAATGTGGTAAACAACCTGGTCCGGATAAACTAAAAGGAGAAATCTACAGGTGGCTACTTGATAGTGAACTGTGTCTACAGAAATTAACCAGTGCACTAAATTGTGTTCATCTGAGACATGATGTTCCAATTTCATGGAAAACCTCAAAGACTGTTCTGATCATAGTAAATAAATAGAAAAGTATACTAAGTTTCGAATTATTTGACGGTGAACTTGATCCATTCTTCAGAAACGATGTAAACAAATGGCGTCGCATAGAGTACTCACATGTATTATAAGGTGAATATTATAAGTGAATAGAGTGTAAAACGTGATAAAAACAATTTTATGTAAGTTAATTTCAATGAAAATGCACGTTTAACTGAATAGTAGAACATTTTTTATTTAAAAACAAAATGGAAAATACTTTGTATGACGTCACTCAGAGTATTTTTTGATGTTCCAATATTGTACTTGGTATACTTCTCTATTTATTTACTATGGTTCTGATTCCTAAAACTAGAAAACCAACATGTAAGCAACTAAGACCCATTTCGCTTACCAACATGTCATACAAATTTTATATGGGTATATGCAGAAACCAACTTATGAATCACTTGAATGCCAATGGAAAGATGAGTGTGTATCAGGCTGGCTTTAGTACAGGCAGGAGAATAGAGGATAACTTGATGATTTTGAGCTATTGTCTAAATGAAAGTAAAAGAATGAAGAGAGCCCTTTACATTGCAGCTATAGATTTTGAAAAAGCATTTGATAGCTTAGACAGAGGTGAGATTGTGAGAACCCTGGTCAAATACAAATGTGATACAAGAATTATAGATTTAGTTACCAACCTATACTGTGGTGATCACATTTCTCTGTATCTAAATGGTGATAATATTGGTGAGGTGGGACCAACAAGTGGTATCCGGCAGGGATGTACCTGTTCACCACTGTTCTTCATCATGGTGCTAAATTATGTGATTGGAAAGATGGCTGATTCTGGTATAGGATTTTAAAATGATGTAGCTTTTATTCCCTGTTTGTTTTTCGCTGATGATGGGTTGATAATAGCTCAAAGTCTAGGTGAAATAAAAAAATTAGTTGGTATTCTCACAAAAACTGCAGCAGAAGTTGGTTTAGCAATAAATAAGAAAAAAAGTAGTGTTATGATGATTGGACATGTAGGTCAAAATTTGAACAAAGTTGAGGGAATGGAGGTAACATCTAAGATGCGATATTTGGGAATTGACCTCTGTGTCAGAAGAGATGTTTTCTTAGAACATAAAGAGGGTAAGATCAAAATGGCACAAAAGATGTCTATTATGACATACTCTGTCATAGCCAGATCATGCAATAAATTAATGATAGGAAAAAGCTTCTGGAACGGTGTTGCTCTACCAAGTATTCTGTATGGGAACGCTATGATCTGTTGGATAAAGACTGAGCTGTGCAAACTGCAGAGACAGGAGAATTGTGTTTGGCGAAAGATTCTTGGTGCACCAGGATACGCTCCTGTGTCTGCTATGTGAGGAGAAATTGGTGCAACATCGGTTATCTGTAAGGATATTAAAGCCAAACTAAATTATGTCAGACACATATTGAAGGGAAACAATGAAATGCTACTGGAAATTTTCCACAATATGTTTCAAGATATGCATGACAAATGGAATAAAGTGATATTGGAATATATGTCACTTCTAAATATCAACAATCTGACAGAACTGGAGCAGATGACAGAGGGAGAATTGGAGAGGAGAGTTTCTGGTTGGGAAGGTGAGGAATGGTTGAAGGAGATAGAGGAGAAAAGTACCCTGGAAGTATATAGACAATTTAAGAGAGAAATAAAAGAAGAAAAGTTCTATGACAATACTTTTAGTTCTGTACTCCTGTTCAGAGCAAGAAGCAACTGTTTGAGATTGGGGTGGAGGCAGAGGTTTGAGGGTGGAGAGACCGTGTGTGTGATGTGTGGTGCTCCTGAGGAGACACTGAGTCATTTTTTGGTGGAGTGTACTGCATTGAGAGAGGTGAGAGAGAAGCATGGTATGAGAGATGTGTTGATTGAAGATATTTTACTCTTTAGTGGAAATAGAAGAACAAATGATGTAAAGAGACTTTTGAGTGATAGCGTCGACCAGGATCGCTTCCCGCAATTTGCGCAAACTTTGCTTTAACTCGGAAAATAAGTTAGGTATCTTAACAAAAATTGGCATGAGTATTCACCTCTGTATGATGCATAATCGTAGTAATTCTTAAGTTTCTATCTCTAGTACTTTCTCTTTTATGGGATGAAATATATGCGGGGGAGAATTCTGACTTTAAGGGGTCGTTTCCCGCAGTGCCTGGGATCGGTTCCCGCACTGCGGGAACCAACCCTTTTTGAACTGCCCCGCAGTGCGGGAACCGACTCTCATTCATTATCTACCACGTTGTGGGAATCAGCCATGAAGAGTAGCTAGTCCTCACTACACTACGATAATGATTGCTTTTGATAACGTTGCCAGGTTAAATGAAACAAGTTATGAAAATGCTTTATTTAAGATACAGAATTTCCTAAAATCCACGTCTGATTCTTCAGCACTACTACTAGTGCTGGAGCAAATTGGCTGCAACTGTTCATCTACTTTTTCCGTTTTCCTATTTTAACAAATCATTTTCTTTTCTTTCTCCATTTCATCACAAAATTCTTAATTCATCTATTGTCAGAACTTGAGCTTCAAGATTTATCCTACGTCGAACTTTTCGATGTTGCACTCTTTGTGTGAAGTGGTCTTTCAAAATCTGCTCGAAACTCCTATTGATAGATATTTCTTTCTTATAGAATGAGGTATTCAATTCAGTGAAAGTGTTCTCTTTGTGATAATTGATGTGGGCTCTACCAGATAGGTTTGGTTCTTCTATATCGCCTGGCTACTTTTGGGGACTTGCTTGAGGTGTGAGTTTCCTTTTCTCCTCGGGAGGTTAGTGGTGGTTCTCTTTCACTGCTTTTCCGATCGTGCATGTTGTGCACGATCGGGGGAGCGTGCCAATAGCCATAAGGTTGACACCTGTAAATAAAGTTTGATTTTATAGAGCAATTCTGCATGATACGCTATTAGCAATTTTATAGTGATTTTAACACTGAACTACATAATTTGTAACTATTACGTCAGGTCTCACCTTTAAAAATGATACGTGGGTGTAACTTATCTCCGGCCACTGCTATCACTGTTATTGCTCCTAGTTCTCTTCATTCGGTCACGGAAAGCCCATTCGTGAATTCCAATTTATTTTGCAGCTTTCCTTGATAGAGTCTACCACCCACTTTACCAATCGCATCTCTTACTTTCCTTTCATCTAATTTATTTCTCTTTTTTTTTTGTTGAATTTTTTTTTTTTTCGGCATGATCAAACAAGTTATGTAATGTATTTAATAGTTATGATAACCTGGAAGAAATATAATATATTACTCACGCTCTAAACATATAATATATACCTAATATGGATATTTTGATGTGCGGGAACCAACCCTGAAAAAGTGCGGGAAGCGACCCTAGCCCATATTTATCGATCGGGTCGATTCTCGCACTTACGTTTTCCTTTATAGTTTTACAAATGGCTTGAGTTGACAAAATTCCTTTTAAAGCATGTTAACCAAGTACATACCCTATATGCATACCAATTTTTAGATAGGTATCATCTTTCGTTTACTTGTAATGTCAAAGTTTGCGCGATAGTTGAAAACATCAGTTGAAAATTTTTCAGGTACCTAAAATGTATGTTTTATTTGATCGCGAATAGAATTTTACTTATCGAGAGTATATCAAATGTAAATATATCAAAAGATTGCTAAGAAACAGCTCTTTTAGACTGTGTTTACAGATTTGAAAAATAATGTTTCTTTCGGAAGTTATATAGAGTGCGGGAACCGACACCGGATCATTCACTGCGGGAACCGATCCGGGTCGACGCTATGTGGTCAATTAGAGAGAGAAAATTGAAAAGTTGAAGATCTGATAAATTGGATGGTTTATTCTGGGTGTTTCAAGTGTGTTTGATATGTTTTAAAGGCAACAAGTTGGTGATCTTGCCATGGCTTTCCTTTCTTTAAGAAATTCTTGGAGGGTAATGTCCTAGATTGATAATTTTTGAATTTTTTGAATTCTTTATCCTTGTCTTTTTTTTTTTTTAACAAAATAAAGTTCCTTTATTTTAAATTGATTATTTTATGAGCATTTTAGTGTTCAACTTCTAGTACATGTTTGATAGGTAGAGATTCATAATGATGATATGCAGTGATTGATCGGAGTGTTTTTACAAAAAGCTATACTCCTCTCACTAATCTGAATCTGTTCCCGTGCTGAAGAACTCGAAGGACGTCCCTCAGTTCTACAAGAACCCCAGTCTGCAGAATATGAGACATTTTTAACATTTTCTGTGTGAACAATCCTCAATTTCCTCCTATGTTTACATGTATTTTACTGAGAACAGAAGTCAAAATAGAGGATTTCTTGGAGAACACTTTACCAGTTCTTGCAGTCTGGCAAGAACCAACCGTTCCCGTGACGAAGAACGTTCGTCAAGTTCGTGGAACTCGACGACACGGTAGATAGTACCTACGTCGAGCTGTCCCTCTTGGCAGCCGTGACGTCACAAACTTAAACAAACAAACGAAAAGGGTGGCAGAAACACCTGTTCTTGTTTGTAAATTAATAAAATTAATATTTGACACAATATAATATGTTTTGAGATTAATTGATAATTAATTAAACGGTTTAAACCCACCAAAACAAATTAGTGATTGTTAATAATCCTAATTAATTAATGATATTAATTCCTAAACCACGGAATCGTACACATTGAAGTGGATGCACGGGAACGATAACCGAGGGACTGTACTTCGTACCTTGAAGGAACGTTCTTCGAGTTCTTCAGCACGGGAACGCACCATAGGTTCTTGTCACAAGTTGTTGTTGTTGTTGTTGAAAACTTTTAGAGGAGAATGAATTTCTTTGACTTTTTGATTAAGCTGAAAAAATCCCACTCTGCATTATGTGTCTCTTCTCCCGCAGAGATTTTAATTTGAGAGAGAGTTACTCTCTAGTCTCTGACTCTCAGCAGCAGATTCAGAATCTCCCGCAGGCCGCAGCTAATTTGCCAAAGTAATGGTAACATAGGAATTAAAATTAATTCATGATCTCCCGGAGTCCCGCAGGTCGCAGAGATCTCCAATTTCTAAAATTGGGCTCAGATTTGTTGCTGAGAGTCGTGGATTAATGTTCCATGTTACAGCCCTGAGCCAGCCAGCTGCCAGACTATGTCACTACAGGATTAACAGGAACTGGTAAACCATGTAGGTATCACCGTGTTGCGGGCGGGTAGCCGAACAGAATTATATAGGTATGTGGTTCCAAACCATTAACTTAAATTAAGGATATTGAAGAACAGATTATTAGTAGCTTATTTTCTATTGCAGGCAAAAGGATGGTACAAGGTGAAGTGTAGAGCATAAATAAGAAGGCGTGAGAGAGTGCAGTTATCTGCAAACAAATAGCATAACTACATAAGCAAAAGAAAAGTAAACAAACAAAAAGTAAAGCAAATAATAAATAAAATCAATAATAAAGCAAATGATAATAAAGCAAAGCAAATGAATAAAACTTACAGGTTAAGGAAGGGTAATCAAGCAGAGAGAGGTAAGTGAGTTTCAGCGTTAGACAGGTTGGAAACTTAATATTAACATTAAATAATTACAATACCTTCGGAATATATATCTGTAATAAAGTGAAAATTAGTACACATGTCTATTATGCAACAGGAGAGGTTTTGACAATAAACATAGGACAGACCAGCTGCACTGGTACATGCCTCCCCACCAAACCTTCCTATTGCTAAAATTTGACATGTGTACGTATCCACTCACTTGCTTGCTTGACATAACCTACTCAATATAGAAAACAAACTCAGCTAAATTATCATATAGACAAAAATAAACACAAGAAAAGAAAACACAATGAAACACAATTACTAAATGAACAGAATCACAGCTACAAAATGAAACAAAATAATACATGATGAAACAAATAAAAATTATGAACATAATAGAACACAAAGAAAATGTCTACAAAATAAATGACAAAAATTGAAAATAATAAAATACAAAAATATGTGAAATGAAAAGTGAAAAGAACAAAGCTTCACATGCTTCCCCTCCACCCTTACAAAAAATATTTTATTACAAAAATAGGAATGGATAGTAGTTTATTAATACATAAAATGTGAAGGGTTTAGGTTTTACAACATATGTGCAAAAATAGTTTTTTTTTTTTTAAATCAAAAATATACTAAGTTGTATCGTAATCTCCATACCTATGAGCTTTTCTTACAGCTCTTTCTAAAGTTCTATCTTGCACGTTTGGAATATCTAATACTGGACCCATAGACCTTAATTGTCTAGTGGAACCATCTTGTGGTACGAGAGAATAGTAATCTGGATTAGTGGCTAACAACTTCCTAATTGTTTCTGATCTTACAACCGACAAGTCACCAACACCAAATCCGTCAAAGTCACCAGAACAATCAGTCTCACCAGTCCCCTCATTTGGGAGGTTATCAGTCTCCGATTTAATGTGACCAATCTGTTCATGACTCTCATCAAGCATATAATCAGAATTCACAGATGGCAATTCAAAGTCACTATCACTAGCTAGAAAATCAGAATCTGTCCAGTCAATTAGATTACTACTTTTAGTTATACAAGACAATCTGTGCTCTTCTACATCAGAACCAATTGAATTTACTTCAGGTACACTATCTACGAAACTTTCATCAACCAAAGAAATCTCCCTTCTAGC
The DNA here is from genome assembly GCA_947561585.1 of Caprella mutica. Lineage (NCBI taxonomy): Eukaryota > Metazoa > Arthropoda > Malacostraca > Amphipoda > Caprellidae > Caprella > Caprella mutica. The sequence continues at coordinate 52,961 of CANNZV010003454.1, forward strand.
CTCTAATTCACAGCCATGACATTCCTTTCGTACTTCAGAAACATCAGGAAAAACATCTACAGGCCCTAATCGATCATCAAAATCATCATTCTGGGAGAAACCTGAGAAGCTAGAACTTGTACTAGAAGAATCACCAAAATAATCCACAGCAAAAGCACCATCTAACAACCCGTCATTAACTGGAAAAACATTAGGAACATTAACATTCATCTCATCATTATTATTGTATTTAGAATAATAAGGATGATCAACAATATACTTAGGAATTTGTCTGAATGGTCTCAGCTTAGAATGATGAACTCGTGAAATGTCACCAGATGAAACACACTCGGCCTGGTAGGTGACTCCATTACTGTTAACCTTAATGATCTTGTATGGACCTTCAAAGTTAGCTTGGAATTTATTAGTGGTGAGAAATCCCCTTCGTTGAGTTTTTACGTTTACAAGTTGGCCCAATTTAAAAGGCGAGAATTTAGGGTGACCCTCTTGCCACATCTCTTGAAGAGCATTAGGAACTGGATTACAATTTAAATCATGGGATTTTTGTAATAAGAAATTAGCAGGGGAACTTCCCAATTCTGCATGATGAGTGTTGTTATATGTAATAACTGCCCTTGGCAATGAATCGTTCCAGGAGTTTCCCGATTCAGTTATACTTCGTATCAGATTCTTAATGGTTCTATTGACCCTCTCTACAGCACCGTTTGAAGTTGGTTGGTAAGGTGTGGTCAATATGTGTTTGATCGAGTGACACTCAGCAAATTCATCAAACTCGAATGAAGAGAATTCAGGACCATTATCTGTAAGGATATTAGAAGGAATGCGAGGTAAAAATGGTAAAACATAGTAATTCAACATCCTTACAACCGTAGCACACTTCTTATCTCTAATTGGGACAGCGGCAACCCACTTTGAGAAATGATCAACTACCATCAAACAACCAATGAAGCCTTGTGACGTCCGAGGGAAAGAAATTAGATCCATAGCAACAATTTCGAAAGGATAACTGGACTGAATCTTAATAGTAGGAGGGGAAACAACCGTCGAATATTCTTTCATAGTCTGACAACTAGTGCAAGTCACACAAACATCACTACAAACTTTATATTTAGAAGGATGCCAAAACACATTTTTAACCAGGTTAAGCAGTTTATCACGACCAATGTGAGCGAATTCGTTATGTAACACCAGAGCAATTCCAACAAAGAAACTAAATGGTACAACAACAGAAGGAACCTCATCTGTGTAGACAATTAAATCATTAACCATTGACAGTTTGGAATGATGTTTGGCAAATTGCTTCACACGACTAGGCCACTCAGAATGGTCAATATCATTTGACAGACATCTGCGAAGCATCTTTAAATCAGGACATCTTACCTGAATTGACTTAAAACAATTAATGTCGTTAGACAAAGACAATCCATTAATTGTAGGTGACGACCCTTTAATTTCGAATCGAAACTCATTGTTAACAATGTCCATCTTGAGGACATGAGATGTGGATAGGGAAGTTTGGACCATGAGAACCCTCTGTGTTGACAGATCAGAACTATCAACTAACAATTGACCTGCCAAACCTTTGCCACTAAACAAAGAACCACTACTGAGGTTAAGTTTCAAATCAAATTCAGACATAAAATCCAACCCAATTAATATACAAAATGGAAAACAAGAATCATCACATACAGCAAATTTGAAAGGTACAGGCATTGTAAATGATCCCATGCTAAATGTCAACTCCACAGTTTTATCAATAGTCTTACGTTGATCAGAGAATCCAATTATTTCACAAATTCGTTCGTTGGTAACAGTAACAGATTGGGATTCTCTGATGGCATTCAAAGTTGACATTTTAATTAAGCTGATCTCAGCACCAGTGTCTAGCACGGTACAAAACTTATTATTATTAAGAGTTACAGTAACTTGTGGGAGAGAACACAGAGCGTGGTGACAATATTCAAAACGTTCATCAAAAGTACTACACAAATCAACATCCTCAATTAAATCCAAACTATCTAAATAATCAACATTACATTTATACGAAATATCAGGAGCTTGAACAGTGTTGATGGAGGAACTTGGCAACTCAGGCTGACTGAATGTATTTAATTCAATTAACGGGTTAAAGTGAATGCCACTGATACACTGAAGGTGTATGGCTCTATCGTACTCATCAAACTGATAAATAACAGGACTTTTCGGCCAGAAATAAACATTGATCTTAACAGAATACAAACGACTGGCAGCCATTAATAGATCAAATGAGGGAAGTTGCCCTTCAAGTCGCATCAGTCTTAGATTCTTTCTGCCAGTCCGGTCCAATTTAAGCTTATAACGATCCGGATTATTCATGAGTTCGTCCACCAAGAGTTCCCTCAACTGCTGTTCAGCTCCTGGTAGAGGTTTCTGATGAGTAAGCCTTGACAAACATCTAAAGAGGCTCACTAACATGGACTCTCCACCACCTGGAACACAATTAGAATCAATAACAAGACCCACAGGTAATGAAGAATCATATTCATACATAAATTCAATAGGTTTTTCATTAATGCGGGACAATGCATCAGCAGCAGAGTTCAGATGACCTGGCACATATCTAATTTCAAAATTATAATCAGCCAATTCTTCAACAGTTCTAGCTAATCTTGAACATACAATCTTCATGTTATGCAAATGCACCAGCGGTTGGTGATCAGTATAAAGAATGAATGGTATCCCATAAATAAACGGACGAAAAGTCTTCACACCCCATCTCAAAGCACACAATTCTCTCTCAAGGGTGGAATAGTTTAGCTGAGGGCCAGAGAACATCATTGAGGCGAACCCTATTACACGGTGTGATTCACCTTGTTTTTGTGCCAGGTAAGCACCAGACCCTACATTTGATGCATCGACCCAGAGCTCTATTTTATCAGCTTCATCAGAATAATCTGGGTACGCCAACTCAACCTCTTGCTGCATTTCGGATTTGAGTGAATTGAAAGCTACAACCATTTCTTCGGTCCAAATTAATTTATTGTTCTTTTTACCGCTGGTGTGACAAGATAAGGGTCTCTGAATAACTGAACAATTTGGCAAGAACTTGCGCTGAAAATTAACAAAACCCAAAAACTCTCTCAATTCACCCTTGGTCTGGGGACGTGGGTAATTAGCAACTTTATTTACATACTCAGGTGTTTTTGTGATGCCAGTTTGACTAATTACATGTCCAAGGAACTCAACTTTGTCCTTAAAGAAATCACATTTATTTGCATGAATCTTAATTTTGTAAGATTTCAATGTCTGAAGGACTTTATTCACTAGATCGAGATGATCCTCAAATGAGCTACTCATAATCAAGATGTCATCAATATATGCAATGACCTTGTTCGAAGGGAATGCACCTAGCACTGCCTGTATTTCACGTTGGAATGCCGACGGTGCATTTCTCATGCCAAAACTCAATCTTTTAAATTGCCAATGGCTTTTCGAAGTGGAAAATGCAGTGTACTGCCGACTTGATTCATCAATTGGGATCTGATAATAGCTCTTTACCAAATCTAACCTTGAAAAATACTTAGTGCCATGTAAACCGAAAATTGAATCAGCCAAATTGGGTACAGGGTGTCTATCAGGAATTGTCAACAAATTAAGTTTCCTATAATCTATACACATGCGTAACCCACCCCCTTTCTTAATAATAGGCACAATTGGTGAATTCCAAGGTGAGACACTCGCTTCAATAATATCCAAAGCCTGTAACTCCTGGCACTGTTTTTCGATCTCAATAGCTACAGGTGGAGGGAAACGCCTAGGTCTTTGGTAAATTGGAGTATTACTAGAGAGTTTAATTACGTGCTCAGTTACGTTAGCATGACCTATGTCAAGATCACCCTGGCTAAACACCGTATCTACATTCTGCAGCATACTAAACACTTTGGTTTGCTGCTCAACATTTAACATAGGAAGAGTTATTTGTGATAGGGGATTATTATTTGGCTCACGGTCCTCCTCGTCACAGTCTGGCAGCTCGGCTACAGAGGAAACCTTACCCACCATCTGACCAGAGTGAATATGAGATGAGTTTTCTCTAGCAATAAGCAATATTCTCTTAGTTACTGAATCCATGACACCATCGAGACCCTTCACCTTGTCAGCCAACTTAGCATCAACATCACCATCACAGAAATACAGCATTTGAGTTGAGTCTGGAATAGAAACACAAAAGTTAACAGATACACATTTAGATGAATTCCTATCGATGTACATATCTTGACCAGCATAACATTTGATATCACAATAAAGAGTCTGAGTAACAATACCAGAATTATCAACATATAGTTCAACCTTTCCATCATCATCAAAGTGCTTTACTATAATCTTATCTTTAATGGCTAATTCTATGTTATTACCTTTGAGAAAGTCAACACCTAAGAAAATATCACCACTAGAATTGGTATTACTAGGGTAAATCATTAGATGTAAGTCATTCATTTTAATATCACCAATAAATAAAGTACATTCAGAAGCACCCAGAATTTTAAATGGTACATTTCCTAGCCCTTTTAGTTCAACAGAGCTTTTCGTTATGGTAAGGTTCATTTTAATAGCTAATTCTTCCGAGATTAGAGAGCACACTGACCCAGAATCAATGACAGCAGTCACTACTTTATCATTAAGTTTAACGTTAACATTGAATAGATCCTTATTAAGGCCTACTAAATTTACATATTTAGGAAAGTTATTAATGCAATCATCAATAGAGTTTACTTCCCTTCTAATTGCAGTAGAAGCCTCCTCCTGATGGCAACAATCACTGCTACTCCCCTCACTGCACAAAGAAGAAGACCCACTGCCAGCTGCAGAAAAGAAATCAGACATCTTTTTACTCTCAGGAATCAGTCCTGCAGTAGATGAGTAGAAGATCCTTGTCTGCTGACAAAAATCTTGTTTAGGGAGTCTGTTTACATTTCTCAATTGTTCTCCCTCAGAATTGAGAAACTTCAGTTTAACTTCTTGCCTGATGTTGAGCGACTTCTGAAAGTTGGGTCGTATCTAGGGCATTCCTGCATTCTGTGATTTGATCCGCAAATCAAACAGTTATTATTTGCTCTCCAGCAGTTGTTTTTATTGTGACTCTTCTTACCACAGTGAGAACAGAATCTGGCTCTGTTATCAGACTCAGGATCCCTGTATCGACCCATTGCATTAAGAGGTCCAATAGATCCAGATCGTTGGGGCTGATGTTGTTGTGATGGTTGGAGAGCCCTTCTAAATTCTCCTGATGGATCGTCATGATCTGAACCTTGCTCATGTAGCTTAATTCCAGAATATGTCCTACTTCGTGGCTCAGGCTCATATCTAGAGACACTATCTGACCACATGACTGAGTGTCTTTTTGGTACATCATTTTGGAGATCAACTGCCATCTCCATCACTGCAGAGAAACTCATACGTTTCGTTTTTCCCCTGGAGGTGGCTTTAAGAGTCCTTTCAGCATCTAGGATCTTGCCAGATATGAATTGGGGAATATTGCTCAAGAACTGTTGTCGCACCTGCAATGCTCTTTCACGTGATGACTGGGGAAAAGCAGATTCAGAGAGTTCCAGTAGCTTCATTCCAAAAAGAGACAAGTTTTCTCCTTGCATAGGGGTTGCTCTCAGGAATTCCTTCCTCCAGTAGCTTTTTCCTCCAATTCGTTGCTTTTTGTAGTAGTCTAGCAAGATTCCTTTCATTTTCTGGTACCTCATTCTTCTGCCACCCCGAATTTGGTAGACATTCAACAGCTCTCCAGATAAGAACTGTTCCAATTGCTGGCACATATCATAGGAGTTGCCTCTAAATTTACCAGAAAAGTATCTTTCATATACTGTGAGGTAGTCCTTTAAAGAGGTCTTTCCCTTCATCTCAAATGGTGGAGGGGTAACTATCTCTCTAGATCTCCCCTTATGATATCTTCCAGATGACAGTGAAGAACTTGATGATGCATCTCCTGTCACTGAAGAAGAGCTTTCAGAGTCTGATGAAGAATCTGATGATAGCATTATCTCTTCAACACGTTTCTTTGACTTCTTATGTTTAAGTCTAGTTTTCCGAGCATCTAACTTAGAATTTGAGAAAACTTCACTCCTGCTTGAACAGAAACTAGATAATTTGACATCATTGTGAGATTTAGTGGTCTCATTAATCCCAGCATTAACACTTGGCACAGTACTTTTGTTGTTGCCCTCATCAGCAAAGTGAGTGCATCTCATGGCTATTGGGGTTTCCTTCCAGTAGCGGTCCACGGACAATTTAAGAAGTATCTCATACCAGCGAGAGTAAGAGAATGTGGCATCATATCCCACTGTGATAAAAGGTACTTCACCTCTCTTTGATAACAGGTTTTCCATGTGCTTAGCTGAATCCACATATGAAGGACTGATTTGATCGAGGCTTACTCCCTGCCATCGAGGAAACAGAAGCCAACGAAGTTCATCCAAAGCACCCAAATAGACAGCATCTCCTCTTTCATTAAACTTTCCATTTACAAAATCAGCTCTGACCCTAGTGTTACTGAACTGAGCCAGCAAGCTCTGAATTGCCAAAATCTGTGGCAGCTCTCCAAGCTTGCCATCAGATAGCTGCTTTGAAGAAGATGCCAATGGTGGCCATTCAGCTCTAGACAAAAGAGACATAGCACCACCTCCAGTTGATCCGTCATTCCCCTCTTCACTCAGCTCACGCCTCCGTGTTGTAGTCTTGCTTCTTGCTCCAGAGCAGCTCTCTTCATCTAGATTTGCCATATCAGGTCTGTCGTTCCCCTTCACGGGAGACTTTTCAACTACCATTATCTATTATTTACTTCAATCCCGTCGAAGATGCCACTTGTTGCGGGCGGGTAGCCGAACAGAATTATATAGGTATGTGGTTCCAAACCATTAACTTAAATTAAGGATATTGAAGAACAGATTATTAGTAGCTTATTTTCTATTGCAGGCAAAAGGATGGTACAAGGTGAAGTGTAGAGCATAAATAAGAAGGCGTGAGAGAGTGCAGTTATCTGCAAACAAATAGCATAACTACATAAGCAAAAGAAAAGTAAACAAACAAAAAGTAAAGCAAATAATAAATAAAATCAATAATAAAGCAAATGATAATAAAGCAAAGCAAATGAATAAAACTTACAGGTTAAGGAAGGGTAATCAAGCAGAGAGAGGTAAGTGAGTTTCAGCGTTAGACAGGTTGGAAACTTAATATTAACATTAAATAATTACAATACCTTCGGAATATATATCTGTAATAAAGTGAAAATTAGTACACATGTCTATTATGCAACAGGAGAGGTTTTGACAATAAACATAGGACAGACCAGCTGCACTGGTACAACCGTATCCAGTCTGTATTTGGTGCACAAAATTCCACTGACTTTTTGAAAAAGCTGAAAAAATCCACCATAAATTTCCAGTAATTTGACTGATCCACGGTCCACCAACATTTTATCCATTTTTCCACAGAAAATTAATGGTAAGGTAGGGTCACGTGCACGCAGTGACGCAGGTCCAGTCTACAGAATATGGGACATTTTTAACATTTTCTGTGCGAACAATCCTTAATTTCTTCCTATATTTACATGTATTTTACCGAGAACAAAAGCTAAAATAGAGAATTTCTTGGGAGAACAGTTTACCAGTTCCTGCAGTCTGGACGCAGGTAAATTACTAAATTGCGGCCCTTTAATATTTAATTGTGGCCCTCTTAAGAGAGTCTCTAAAACAATCTGAACCGAAATTACATTTAAATGTTGCATAGCTAGCAAAATAAACGCAGTGCATGCTATAATTTATTAATTTAAGTTTTAACATGTGTTTTGAATGTAGGGTCACGCAGGTAAATTATGGCCCGCTCACTAACTGCGGCCTCTAACAACTGAAACATCTGACCTCATAGCTTCAAAATACACGTCAAAACTAAAATTAAAAAGTTGTAGCATTCACTGTGCTCCTTTTGATAGCTATGCAACATTTTAATGTAATTTCAATTCAGAATATTTTAGAGACTCTCTTGAGAGGGCCGCAATTAAAAATTAAAGGGCCGCAATTTATCTGCGTTACCCTATGATGTTTCTGTTGTAAGAGGCCGCAGTTAGTCAGTGTGCCGCAATTCACCTGCTTGACCCTACATAGGAATAAATAGCTAAAAAATAATAAAAAATCCACCAACTTCCATGTTTCAGAGGCTGGAAAAGCTACAATTTTGACTCTAAATTGTAGCTAATTATGTAAATTTTCACATAAAATCTGAGCCAAGCCAATTTGGCTCATTTTTTGAAGATTTCAAGCCAAATTAACATGGGATTGGGAACAGGGAACATAGAAATTAATTGAAAATTTGAAGCCAATAAGTCATAAGACATATCTGAGATCCACTCTGGAAAAAACCTTAGGCTAACGGATGAATTTTAGAGGCCAAATGCTGCGGATTATACAGTTCCCATTAATTTATTACTGAATTTTAAGGTTTGCTAAACTCCAACAGAGTAATTAATCGGGTACATAGAATCACGGAAACGCCATGTACCAGTCTGCAAAGCGTGGCAGATCAATAATACAAATTACAAAAGTTTGGGGCCCAAGTGATGCCACCCCCCTTCTCTTTCATTCACCATAGACAGCTTCAGGATAGAGCCCCCGGGGTCTGTGAAGAATATAACCAAAGATATTATACTAAAAAAGATATACCACTCTAGACAATTTCTATTTAAAAGTGCATTATGGCGCCTCTGGTTTCAAAATCGGGAAATAGAATGGTAATGTAGTAAGTACAATAGACTCATCGAGGCATTATGAAAACAGTTTATTTATTTCCATTATAAAAAAAAGAGTGATGAATCGATTCACGTTATTTTGCTAAACCTTAATTTTCTAATTAATTGTGTTGCCTTGTTGACGTCACGGTTACAAATTACTCGATTGTCCTTACAATATTTCAATTATATTTTCTGCTTTTGAAACCAGGGGCGCGACAAAGCACTTTTAAGAAAGATATTATTGAAAATAGTGTATCTTATTGCAGTAAAATATCATTGATATAACTATTGATTATGGGATAAATAAAACACAGTATTTCATATCTGTAATCGGAGAAAAGAAAACAGAGTGTGGGATAAATGAATTACAGTATCTTGTAACTATAATCTGAGTGAAATAACGGAATGGATTGTACTTTTATAATGGTTAACATTGTTTTTACGTTCTTTTTATTGAAAGATATTTCCAATGGTAAAACATAGTCATATTTTAAAGGTCCCCTCCAAGCAAAATTTTTTATTGACTTATTAAACGAGGCTAATGTTTATAATCATTTTGCTGAAATCTGCATCGAATTTGATAGCATAGTTTTAATTTTATATGCTTTAAAGATTTTTATAATCAAAACTCTACAAAACCTATTTTACTTCCGACTTACTAATTTCAGAAATTTTCAGCCTGAAGAAAAATAATGTACACTATTTGTCTTGATTGTTAACTAGGTATTAGGTTTAATAAATTCATTAAATATCCATATAAAGGTATAAAATTGAATGAACTTATTATAGAAACGTTTATATACTTTAGGAAACAATTGATATCTAAAATAAAGGCCAAAAACGCATGGTTAGTTTATAAAATTAATATTTGTAATCAAAACAAAGAGTGTACAATCAGATTAGTGATTCGCTCAATTGTTGCACTCAGAGTATTAAAAACTTTAAAAACAAAATATAAAATATATACTGAACCGAATTGTATGCGGTGTGTAGTATAATGATCGTAGACCTTAGTTCTATAATATAATGTTATAAACTCATTTTTTCCCCGGAGCATGGAGAGGACCTTTTATTAACATATTGGTAATATTATTTATATTTATCCATATAATTCTATAGTTAGAGGCATAAGAGTTATTCATTTACATAAATAAATTTCTTGTTTAAAAC